>JAIZAY010000638.1:0-35574 GCA_029531755.1 Holothuria leucospilota | reverse complement strand
CATGAAAAAATGTTGTCATAGGCATCAAATTTGCTTCAAAAAAGTCTCTAAAAACCATCCCTAATTAACCGCAAATCTAACCCGTCGTTATAATAAAAAAGCTTGGCTTGCAGTTCTACTTTTAACATTTCATGGTAGATACGGGTGGCGCTCTTTTCAGTTAAAATCTTGCCCCCTTCTACCTTACCACTAGTTTGCAATAGCAGTGAGACTCTTCGATCTATCCATGAAAGAAATTGTTTTTTGTTTTCCCCTCTTACAACTTAAGAAGAGTGGTCTCCTTTTGTTTTCATCCTCCTTTTTTTATTTGCCTTAAAAAATGCAACGCATATTGGCTGCCAAAGACATCGTTACGGAACGTAAACATTTTCTGCCCTGGCATTTTCCTGAAACAGTCTATCCATTATGACTCTCGCCAACCAACAATAAATCAGTCTTAAAAAAAATCAAACAAAACCAACACATTAAAACAATTTCCTAAATTATACTTCTCTCCATAGATTTGGCTTAAAATCCTGCAGGGCCTATAGAAGCCCTCCTCAACAAAAAAGTGTACTGAATACACGCTTGCTTTGGATAAATTAAACCTTGGAATTTTGCTTCTCTTAAATCGCTCACTTTAACAGACTGCTCAGACAATCGTTTGGACAAAACTTCGTTTGGGAACAACCCCGCTTCCCCTTCACAAAGTTTGACGCATTTTCTCAACGGTCATAACAGTCATTCCTCGTCTGCGCAAATTTGGAAGGCCGGAGCGGTGGGCTATCATGTAAACTCCTAGGGAACTGGAGATTCAAAAATAATTAATTGACAAAAGCGTCCCAACTAGTTTTGGTCCAAGTATAAGTCTGAGACGCACTTCGAGTAAGGGGTCCGAGACTGCTTCGTGGCCCAACGGTGAGAAAGTGTTTCTCTTGCATTGCGTTGATTCGCAAAAGGGTAGGTGTCTTATCTCTTAGGTTATAAGTAAGAACTAGTAAATCAGGAGAATATAATCAGCATGATTCTTGAAGTTACCATAATTGAGGTTCTTAAAGTTAATGTAATACTATTGAAGCTAAAAGCACATTGTGAAAGGTAGCTAAATAATGTTCAAAGCGTCGTCCTCCTCGTTTCAGGTGAAGACGAATAGAATTTGTCAATAGTCACCCCCCCTGGTACCACTTCCCCACTTAGTTTTGGGCTCCACATCGTGTGTCTCTGATCTTCACTATTGGTACCAAATATAAACAGGGACAGGTTGCAGCAGCAGGATCACAAGTGGTTTGTGTGTTTGATATTCCTGTCCATCGGCTACATTGTACACATCCCTGCCTATTACTTTATATTGTCAGAAGTAATTTCTTACTCATGGAAAATTAGAGTTTAAAAACTACAATTGTCTACTAGTGAAGTGTTGCCGTATGTCATATTCAATCACCCTTTATTTAATGCAGTATCTCTATAGACGGTTTCATTGAGCTAGCTGAAACTATACGAGTGGAAGAATAGTGTCATGCATGTTAATTTGGACCGAGACCGGGGAGGGTGAAGGCTAACGTTTTAGACCCACCCAACGCCACCCACGGCCTATCTACCACTTTTGCTTTCTCGAGAGCAATATTTGACATAAGCAAATGTGAAAATAAAATTTTGAGAGTCGGGGCTAAAAGAAGAGGCATAATAGATCACCTCATCAAGCCCCCAGCTTCCATGTCAACATGAACAAATGTTGTCAGTGGAGGCATCAAAATTTCGCTTTCAAAAAAAATGTCTACAACCAGCCCTGAATTAACGATACTACCGTCGTCTTATAAAATAAAAAGCTTGGCTTGCAGTTTCTACTTTTAAACATTTCATAGGTAGCATAGTCGTGGCGGCTCTCTTTTCCTGTACAGTTTTAAAGGATCCTTGCCGTTCTTACGTACCATCTAGTTACTCTTGCAATAACGGCAGGTGCAGACTCCTTCCGGATCTATCCATGAAAGAAATTGGTTTTGTTATTGCTAGGGTGCCGTAGTTTACTCACCCTCTTACTAACTTAAGAAGAGTTGTCATCCTCCTTTTTATTTAGCTTAAAAAAATGCAAATCGCATATGGGTCTGCCAAAGACATCGTTAGCGGAACGTAAACATTTTCTGCCATGGCATTTCCTGAAGACAGTCTATTCCTTATGATTCTCGCCAACCGAACAATAAAACCAGTATATAAAAAAATAAACAAGAACAACACACATTAAAAACTAATTTTAAATGTATATTACTTTCATTTGGCTAAAATCCTCAGAGCCTATAAGCCTCCTCAAACAAGTGTACTGAATCTACAGATGCTTGGAAAATTAACCGGAATTTGTTCTCGTAAATCGCTCACTTAAAACTCAGACAATCTTGGACAAAACTCGTTGGGACACCCCGCTCCCCTTCACAAAGTTGACCATTTTCACGGCATACAGTCATTCTCTCTGCGCAAATTTGGAAGGCGGAGCGGGGGCTTCATGTAAACCTGGGAACAGAGATTCAAAAATATTATGACAAAGCGTCCCAACAGTTTTGTCCAAGATTGTCTGAGAAATTCGAAAGTCAGAACTGCTTGTGGCCCATGGTAGAAAGTGTTTCTTTGCATTGCGTTGATTCGCAAAAGGGTAGGTGTCTTATCTTTAGGTATAAGAGAACAGTAACAGAGAATAATCAGCATATTCTGAGTCCATATTGAGGTTCTTGTTAATGTAATACTATTGAAGCTAAAAGCATTGTGAAGGTAGCTAAATAAGTTCAAAGCGTCCTCTCGTTCAGGAAGACATTTTCAATAGTCACGTATTTTGGGCTCACACTGTCTGAACAGGTACCAAATAAAAAGAACATTCAGCAGAAGTTTGTGTTGTATCCTGCCTATTACTTTATATTAAAGTAATTTACCAGAAATAAGTTAAAAAGTACTTGAATGTATATTCATTTCACCTTTATAATGCAGTAACTTTCATTTGAGTAGCTGAAACTATACAGAAAATATGTCATGCATGCTAATTTGACGAGACCGGGGGTGAAGGCTAAGTTAACCAAAATGTCTAACATTTGCTTTGAGAGCAAATTTGAAAGCAAAATGTAAAAAAATTGAGTCGGCTAAAAGAAGGCATAATAGATACATCGTCAGCTTCATGTACATGAAAAAATGTTGTCATAGGCATCAAATTCGCTTCAAAAAATGTCCTAAACCAGCCCTAATTAATGATCTACTATCGTTATAATAAAATGCTTGTCTTGCATTTCTACTTTTAACATTTCATGGTAGATCGTGGCGCTCTTTCAGTTAAAATCTTGCCTTCTTACCACTAGTTTGCAATAGCAGTGAGACTCTTCGATCTATCCATGAAAGAAATTGTTTTGTTTTCCGTCTTACAACTTAAGAAGAGTTGTCATCCTCCTTTTTATTTGCTAAAAAATGCAACGCATATGGCTGCCAAAGACATCGTTACGGAACGTAAACATTTCTGCCTGGCATTCCCTGAAACAGTCTATCCATTATGATCTCGCCAACCAACAATAAATCAGTATAAACAAATAAACAAAACAACACATTAAAACAATTTTAAATTATACTTTCATTTGGCTAAAATCCTCAGGCCTATAAGCCTCCTAAAAAGTGTACTGAATACAGCTGCTTGGAAAATTAACCGGAATTTGTTCTCGTAAATCGCTCACTTAAAACTCAGACAATCTTGGACAAAACTCGTTGGGACACCCCGCTCCCCTTCACAAAGTTGACCATTTTCACGGCATACAGTCATTCTCTCTGCGCAACTTTGGAAGGGGGAGCGGAGGCTTCATGAAAACCTGGGAACAGAGATTCAAAAATATTATGACAAAGCGTCCCAACAGTTTTGTCCAAGATTGTAGGCACCACCTAGTCCTCAGTAAAAGACTGTGTACATGTTCGTTCACCAACAGCTCACTGCACTATATATACACAGTACTAACAACCGCCTATGGAAACAGGAGGGTGATAAGCCATCTGTGAGTTGGTTGAAATTTACTTTCATCTCACCGAAAATTTTGGACCTTTAACCTTAATTTAGCACCATTTCTTTTCTTCTTCAAATCTTCTGGAGTAGGGTAGATGCTTTTGATTGGCCGACTGCAGTGGCCAAGTGGTTAGAGCATCCGACTTGCAGCCGGAAGGTCTAGGGTTCAAATCCTGGCCGGGTCATACCAAAGACTAAAAAAAATGGAACCCACTGCCTTTGTGCTTGGTGCTCAGCATAAGCAATGGAGTAGGGAAAACAAGCCAGTCCGCCACAACTGGAAAAAAGGCTGTAGTTGTCTCGACTTGAACCACTTGGTTGGAAACTGGGACGATAAACCTCATCTAACTAACTAACAAATTGATCACTGAGAACTTCTAGAAAGGCTAAAACATTGGAAATAGAATCAGCAACTTGTTGATGCCATAGGATTTACTCTGTGGCTAAGGAATTTTGTTTACATCAATATGTAAACAAGCTATTGTTATGTCATTATGGAATGTTTTTGCTAAGGCAACTTGCCATGTGAATGTATAGGAACAACAGTAATCAAATGTTCTGCATGACATCACAATGCTACACATACAGCATTCTCGTATCTACAAATATTAGTCCAAACACTGCAGCAAATTTTATGAAGTGACAAAGTTGATGATTTCATTTCATTTTGGACCCTTTCAGAAGTTTTAAGTGATCAAAAACTTGACTGAAATACTTGTGTAAGATTTTGAAAGGATAAGTTTTAGTAGTAAATTAAGACTTTAGGTACTAGCTATGCTATAAAAAGACAATCACTGTGCTGGTCGAAGACCCCTGATTTTCAATGGGCCATTGTAAGGACAGTGTATAGGGAGCTTTAGTGACCGGATATACATGTGCCTTTACTGAGGACTAGGTACCACCATGCTAATTGCTATATATGTCTTTATTTAGGCTTACCTGATCTAGAAATGACCAATGTGATAATCAAGTCACTGCTGTTGAATACATTGTTTAGTTGTGGTATGCATGAATGTCAATTGTGTATGCTGTACATTTTTACCAGAACAAGGCATTAATTCTAAAAATGACGTACGACTAGAACTATCATTTTCTCTGAGATTTCCATCATTAGGCCCAATGTTAGGACTAACATTAGTACTGTTACTGTTAAGTGTAATGTTAGACAATACGTCTTGATCTCTGTGCTCCTCCACCAGCACATTTTCTCCTTGATCTGCAGTAGAGGAGTTTAAGCACCACACATGAACACTTTGTTCCAAATACGGAAACGAATTTGGTATTCTCAGGCTTCGACATTTTTTTTGCTGGTGGAAACAAGTGTGTACCATTGTTAATTGTATCTTCCACAACGAGATATATTTACGCATAGAAATGTGCACACACTTCCTGCACATGCCTGCTACAGTATGCAGCATGAAAGTACTCATGGGACTTTGCATATACATAACTATCACGTACGTACGTACTCTACATCCTGAAACAGAGATCTCACATTACAAGGTATGAAGCACCGTATGTATACAGCTTCGCAATGCTCATTTTTTTGGATCAAAATCTGAACATGGAAAACCATGTTGATACTTTCTGTTGATCTGCCAACTGGCAGTTAAGAAACATCAGCCTTCTGCGAAAAGTATCTTGATGATAAAACTTGTGAAATACTAGTTCATGCTTTTGTTACTTCTAGGCTTGACTTCCACAGCTCTTTGCTTTATGGTCTGTCAGATTTACCCATAAAGAAACTTCAAAAAATTCGGAACTTGGCAGCAAATTGTCAAAAGGAAAAGTAGACACTGCCAAATAACCCCACTTTTGAAGGAACTTCACTGGTATCCCTGATATACATATCCCTGCAGCCTCTTGCAAACATATCCCAGTGATGGGACCTGAATTTTTACTGCATATCCCTTTGGATTCTCACAAACACAAATTGACTACTGACTGAATATCCTTGTAGCCTCTTAAAGGGTAACCTAGCAAAATTGAAGACACTTCAATCATGGCCAAAGAATAGTGGTGCCATTATCATTTATGAGTCATTCTCGAATTACATGAGTTGCCTAGACTCTGCAGCCTTACATTATTCCAAACAGAGCTTCCATGAGCTGGGTATTGTGCAATTACTCCCCCAAAATGAAGACACAACTTAAGTAAAAAGCAAGCTGAAAATTTGGGACAACTTATGCGTTAGTGGAACGCACACGTGAGTCATTGAGCACCGCCTACCTCAGGATATAGACCAATTGCCGTTCATGCTCATGAATATTAAGTTCATCAACTTTTGGGCTCGGTGAAAGGAATTTATGGCTATCGCCGGCAGGCTCTGAGGGTGGAAGCCTAAAAAGGGGCGGCAGCCACAGAGGCGCTACGTAGGCTAACGTGGGTGGGGCCTATTCGCATGCTGACTAGCAGCCGTGTGGACAGTATGTGGTGATTGCTTGCATCCACGGTGGTCGTGAGGACAAGCAATCCTTAACTGTTTGTCCACATGGCAACTGGATGGTGGACCGTGAAAAATTTTTATCAACTAGGCCCTGTCATACTCACCAGAAATAGGCATGCCCTTGGCTGTTTTTACAGCCCTAGCTGTTCCAGAGGCTAGGGGTTATCAAAGAAATACTGAATGCAAATCAGTGCATTAGTAAATAAAAAAGTAAATTATTGAAAAGCACGCAACTGGTTTTTTTTTTTTGTGTTTGGTCTGGGACTCTGGGTCATGCTGGAATACCAATTAGTTACTGAACATCGCTTTAACTGCTTCAACTGTAACGTATCGTATAATCCCCTTCTTACTACTTGTATAGTATAACTATAAGAATGCTGGGTCCTCTCTAAGGACTAATGATACGTATGTACGAATGGAAAGCTGCGTTGGACAAATACACCATCATTCATCCCGGTATTAATTCGAATATATACCAGTATTCGTTCCATTTTATACTGGTATATATTCACACCAATCAGAGTGCAGGAATGTTTATCGGTATATAATCGAATTAATCCTGATACCTATAAATTGAAATTTATACCAGTATTAAATGTAAAGTTTATCCTGGTATAAATTCAAATATATACTGGTATTAATTCGATTTATAATGGTATTTCATCAACCAATCAGAAACACTGAATATATACCGGTATTAATTCAAATATATACTGATATTTAAAATTAGAATATATACTGGCAAAAATTTGAATTTATACCAGTATATATTCAAATATATACCGGTATAAATTTGAATTAATACTGGTATATATTCAGAGCGCGACTTAAGGGTAAAGTATTCACTGGCCAGCAGGGCCAGTAGCTTTCTAATTCTACTATCGCTACCAATTTTTCACTGGCCCACTGTAAAAATGACAAATTTTATGGCCAAATTAGCTGGTACCTTGCAGAGTAAGAGTTAGACAGCAAAGGAGACATGGGAGTGTGAAGGTCCTCAGTCCAGGCGAAACGTGTTTGGATCAACTTAGAATCATGCATCATTTTGTACAACTACCTTGTAACAGTGATATGAGCACCTAGTAGGAAGGTAAGGGGTCTATGACTTCTTGTCCCTCTCTTCAGGGTTTCAGAAACATCCATTACAGTAATTCAAGAGTGGCATATATTCCAGCAACTCCATTAGATTTAGATCGACTTAGAGACTCAAGTTTGTTTCACGTAACAGTGATATATATGGCAATAAAATAAAAATTTTTAACTTAAATGTACCATAAATATTGCCAAGAAAAGTTGCCATCCTGTCAGTAAATCATCCCTTCCATGCTTCGCAACATATCCAGGAACTGGTAAAATATAATTGGAATGAAATCATATATCAGAGTGTTTAGCCCTGTAGCTCTACCTGTAAGAAGACTCCTTCCACAGCACACATTTACACCTGTGTACTGAAGGCTAGGTTCATTATACTACACATATTTGCATTAGGCTATGGTCAAAGTGCAAAGCCTCTCTGAAGAAAGATACCCCATAGGGAAAACCTGTCCACCTAAAGCTTGCAATTATATTGCAAATAGTTGTTTTGGGTCTAATGCACATGTCAGGCAAATGTTTTGGGCATACTTAATTGATCTGGGTTATTTTCCATTCTTAATTCTGACGAAAGAAATTGCTATCTCTGCTTTCAACAGGCTTGATCAGTAAACTACAATCATTTTTAGTGGACAAATCAAATCAGAGAACGTGTAGCTTGCTTTTCAGATCAAACCATGCATTTTGTGACTGAAATCTCTCCTTGGGGATGTAAAAGAATTTGCCTTCATAACTACATGTGTCAATAACTGTCACAGAAATAATATCAATAAGTTAGGTTATTTTCCAGGTCATTCAGAATGATTACATAATCAACATTTTGAACAAGGTCTGATGACTTCATTTACACTACATAATGCTTCTATACAAAGCCTTGAAGGCTTAATCAGCGAACTACAATCATTTTTAGTGATTAGATCTATATATGGACAAATCAAAACATTAATTCATTCGAGTTGCCTGTATTTAACCGTTACATATTTTACCCCGCTTCAAAAATGTTTGAAATTCTTCGACAAGGCCGTGTAGGCCAAATAAAAAACAATTTTCACTGAGTCAATTTTAAGATGACTTCGCAACTTTTCAACAGTGGTGAATTTCAACTGGCCCAGAGGACCAGTTGTGCAGCATTTTAATATTGCAACGCAAAAATCGCTAACCTCGGGCCAGTGGGATAGCGGTTACATCAAGCCCTGATATTCGAATTTATATCAGCAAGGCTTTGGCCAGACAGCGAGTCCAGTAGTCATTTGGACTCCCTGGATCCTAGATAGCCTCATATGTTTTGCACAATTTAATGTAAGAATTTCACTAGTATTGCCTATTTGGGCTACCTGAGCTCACCATCCTGGCTATACTCTGTATACCGGGATAAATTATATTTAAGACTGGTATAAATTCCGGTTAATTCAATTTTATATCGGTTTTCCTGCACACTGATTGGTGTGAATATATACCACTTCCATTAATACCAAGATAAATAATGGTGTATTTGTCTAACGTGGCTTTCCATATCATACAGAGCTTGGTGCAACCTATCTCACGTACGTATAGGCCTAGAGCTTGTGAATTGAAAGTATGCAATACATGCTTTAATATACATTTGAGCTTGAGAAGTTAAAAGTATGCAATGAGTGAGGCTTCGCTCATATATTTGCTATGTGGATAAGTGATCACTGACTATTTGTTCGCACGGCTGCTATTCGAACATCGACTAGCAGCCGTGCGAACAAATAGTCAGTGATCACTTATCCACATAGCAAATATATGAGCGAAGCCTCACTCATTGCATACTTTTAACTTCTCAAGCTCAAATGTATATTAAAGCATGTATTGCATACTTTCAATTCACAAGCTCTAGGCCTATACGTACGTAAGATAGGTTGCACCAAGCTCTGTATGATATGGAAAGCCACGTTGGACAAATACACCATTATTTATCTTGGTATTAATTGAAGTGGTATATATTCACACCAATCAGTGTGCAGGAAAATATACCGATATAAAATTGAATTAACCCTGACATAAACTGGAATTTATACCAGTCTTAAATATAATTTATCCCGGTATACAGGGTATAGCCAGGATGGTGAGCTCAGGTAGTCCAAATAGGCAATACTAGTGAAATTCTTACATTAAATTGTGCAAAACATATGAGGCTATCTAGGATCCAGGGAGTCCAAATGACTACTGGACTCGCTGTCTGGCCAAAGCCTTGCTGATATAAATTCGAATATCAGGGCTTGATGTAACCGCTATCCCACTGGCCCGAGGTTAGCGATTTTTGCGTTGCAATATTAAAATGCTGCACAACTGGTCCTCTGGGCCAGTTGAAATTCGCCACTGTTGAAAAGTTGCGAAGTCATCTTAAAATTGACTCAGTGAAAATTGTTTTTTATTTGGCCTACACGGCCTTGTCGAAGAATTTCAAACATTTTTGAAGCGGGGTAAAATATGTAACGGTTAAATACAGGCAACTCGAATGAATTAATGTTTTGATTTGTCCATATATAGATCTAATCACTAAAAATGATTGTAGTTCGCTGATTAAGCCTTCAAGGCTTTGTATAGAAGCATTATGTAGTGTAAATGAAGTCATCAGACCTTGTTCAAAATGTTGATTATGTAATCATTCTGAATGACCTGGAAAATAACCTAACTTATTGATATTATTTCTGTGACAGTTATTGACACATGTAGTTATGAAGGCAAATTCTTTTACATCCCCAAGGAGAGATTTCAGTCACAAAATGCATGGTTTGATCTGAAAAGCAAGCTACACGTTCTCTGATTTGATTTGTCCACTAAAAATGATTGTAGTTCACTGATCAAGCCTGTTGAAAGCAGAGATAGCAATTTCTTTCGTCAGAATTAAGAATGGAAAATAACCCAGATCAATTAAGTATGCCCAAAACATTTGCCTGACATGTGCATTAGACCCAAAACAACTATTTGCAATATAATTGCAAGCTTTAGGTGGACAGGTTTTCCCTATGGGGTATCTTTCTTCAGAGAGGCTTTGCACTTTGACCGTAGCCTAATGCAAATATGTGTAGTATAATGAACCTAGCCTTCAGTACACAGGTGTAAATGTGTGCTGTGGAAGGAGTCTTCTTACAGGTAGAGCTACAGGGCTAAACACTCTGATATATGATTTCATTCCAAATGTACAAATATTTTACCAGTTCCTGGATATGTTGCGAAGCATGGAAGGGATGATTTACTGACAGGATGGCAACTTTTCTTGGCAATATTTATGGTACATTTAAGTTAAAAATTTTTATTTTATTGCCATATATATCACTGTTACGTGAAACAAACTTGAGTCTCTAAGTCGATCTAAATCTAATGGAGTTGCTGGAATATATGCCACTCTTGAATTAATGGATGTTTCTGAAACCATGAAGAGAGGGACAAGAAGTCATAGACCCCTTCCCTTCCTACTGGGTGCTCATATCACTGTTACAAGATAATTGTACAAAATGATGCATGATTCTAAGTTGATCCAAACACATTTCGCCTGGACTGATTCCCTTCACACTCCCATGTCTCCTTTGGTGTCTAACTCTTACTCTGCAAGGTACCAGCTAATTTGGCCATAAAATTTGTCATTTTTACAGTGGGCCAGTGAAAAATTGGTAGCGATAGTAGAATTAGAAAGCTACTGGCCCTGCTGGCCAGTGAATACTTTACCCTTAAGTCGAGCTCTGAATATATACCAGTATTAATTCAAATTTATATTGAGTATATACTGGTATAAATTCAAATTTATGCCAGTATATATTCTAATTTTAAATATCAGTATATATTTGAATTAATACCGGTATATATTCAGTGTTTCTGATTGGTTGATGAAATACCATTATAAATCGAATTAATACCAGTATATATTTGAATTTATACCAGGATAAACTTTATATTTAATACTGGTATAAATCTCAATTTATAGGTATCAGGATTAATTCGATTATATACCGATAAACATTCCTGCACTCTGATTGGTGTGAATATATACCAGTATAAAATGGAACGAATACTGGTGTATATTCGAATTAATACCGGGATGAATAATGGTGTATTTGTCCAACGCAGCTTTCCATTCGTACATACGTATCATTAGTCCTTAAAGAGGACCCAGCATTCTTATAGTTATACTATACAAGTAGTAAGAAGGGGATTATACGATACGTTACAGTTGAAGCAGTTAAAGCGATGTTCAGTAACTAATTGGTATTCCAGCATGACCCAGAGTCCCAGACCAAACACACAAAAAAAAAACAGTTGCGTGCTTTTCAATAATTTACTTTTTTATTTACTAATGCACTGATTTGCATTCAGTATTTCTTTGATAACCCCTAGCCTCTGGAACAGCTAGGGCTGTAAAAACAGCCAAGGGCATGCCTATTTCTGGTGAGTATGACAGGGCCTAGTTGATAAAAATTTTTCACGGTCCACCATCCAGTTGCCATGTGGACAAACAGTTAAGGATTGCTTGTCCTCACGACCACCGTGGATGCAAGCAATCACCACATACTGTCCACACGGCTGCTAGTCAGCATGCGAATAGGCCCCACCCACGTTAGCCTACGTAGCGCCTCTGTGGCTGCCGCCCCTTTTTAGGCTTCCACCCTCAGAGCCTGCCGGCGATAGCCATAAATTCCTTTCACCGAGCCCAAAAGTTGATGAACTTAATATTCATGAGCATGAACGGCAATTGGTCTATATCCTGAGGTAGGCGGTGCTCAATGACTCACGTGTGCGTTCCACTAACGCATAAGTTGTCCCAAATTTTCAGCTTGCTTTTTACTTAAGTTGTGTCTTCATTTTGGGGGAGTAATTGCACAATACCCAGCTCATGGAAGCTCTGTTTGGAATAATGTAAGGCTGCAGAGTCTAGGCAACTCATGTAATTCGAGAATGACTCATAAATGATAATGGCACCACTATTCTTTGGCCATGATTGAAGTGTCTTCAATTTTGCTAGGTTACCCTTTAAGAGGCTACAAGGA
The DNA here is from genome assembly GCA_029531755.1 of Holothuria leucospilota. Classification (NCBI taxonomy): domain Eukaryota; kingdom Metazoa; phylum Echinodermata; class Holothuroidea; order Aspidochirotida; family Holothuriidae; genus Holothuria; species Holothuria leucospilota. The sequence goes on along the minus strand of JAIZAY010000638.1, from coordinate 23,030 downwards.
TATTCAGTCAGTAGTCAATTTGTGTTTGTGAGAATCCAAAGGGATATGCAGTAAAAATTCAGGTCCCATCACTGGGATATGTTTGCAAGAGGCTGCAGGGATATGTATATCAGGGATACCAGTGAAGTTCCTTCAAAAGTGGGGTTGTGTGGCAGTGTCTACTTTTCCTTTTGACAATTTGCTGCCAAGTTCCGAATTTTTTGAAGTTTCTTTATGGGTAAATCTGACAGACCATAAAGCAAAGAGCTGTGGAAGTCAAGCCTAGAAGTAACAAAAGCATGAACTAGTATTTCACAAGTTTTATCATCAAGATACTTTTCGCAGAAGGCTGATGTTTCTTAACTGCCAGTTGGCAGATCAACAGAAAGTATCAACATGGTTTTCCATGTTCAGATTTTGATCCAAAGAAATGAGCATTGCGAAGCTGTATTCATACGGTGCTTCATACCTTATAATGTGAGATCTCTGTTTCAGGATGTAGAGTACGTACGTACGTGATAGTTATGTATATGCAAAGTCCCATGAGTACTTTCATGCTGCATACTGTAGCAGGCATGTGCAGGAAGTGTGTGCACATTTCTATGCGTAAATATATCTCGTTGTGGAAGATACAATTAACAATGGTACACACTTGTTTCCACCAGCAAAAAAAATGTCGAAGCCTGAGAATACCAAATTCGTTTCCGTATTTGGAACAAAGTGTTCATGTGTGGTGCTTAAACTCCTCTACTGCAGATCAAGGAGAAAATGTGCTGGTGGAGGAGCACAGAGATCAAGACGTATTGTCTAACATTACACTTAACAGTAACAGTACTAATGTTAGTCCTAACATTGGGCCTAATGATGGAAATCTCAGAGAAAATGATAGTTCTAGTCGTACGTCATTTTTAGAATTAATGCCTTGTTCTGGTAAAAATGTACAGCATACACAATTGACATTCATGCATACCACAACTAAACAATGTATTCAACAGCAGTGACTTGATTATCACATTGGTCATTTCTAGATCAGGTAAGCCTAAATAAAGACATATATAGCAATTAGCATGGTGGTACCTAGTCCTCAGTAAAGGCACATGTATATCCGGTCACTAAAGCTCCCTATACACTGTCCTTACAATGGCCCATTGAAAATCAGGGGTCTTCGACCAGCACAGTGATTGTCTTTTTATAGCATAGCTAGGACCTAAAGTCTTAATTTACTACTAAAACTTATCCTTTCAAAATCTTACACAAGTATTTCAGTCAAGTTTTTTGATCACTTAAAACTTCTGAAAGGGTCCAAAATGAAATGAAATCATCAACTTTGTCACTTCATAAAATTTACTGCAGTGTTTGGACTAATATTTGTAGATACGAGAATGCTGTATGTGTAGCATTGTGATGTCATGCAGAACATTTGATTACTGTTGTTCCTATACATTCACATGGCAAGTTGCCTTAGCAAAAACATTCCATAATGACATAACAATAGCTTGTTTACATATTGATGTAAACAAAATTCCTTAGCCACAGAGTAAATCCTATGGCATCAACAAGTTGCTGATTCTATTTCCAATGTTTTAGCCTTTCTAGAAGTTCTCAGTGATCAATTTGTTAGTTAGTTAGATGAGGTTTATCGTCCCAGTTTCCAACCAAGTGGTTCAAGTCGAGACAACTACAGCCTTTTTTCCAGTTGTGGCGGACTGGCTTGTTTTCCCTACTCCATTGCTTATGCTGAGCACCAAGCACAAAGGCAGTGGGTTCTATTTTTAAAGTCTTTGGTATGACCCGGCCAGGATTTGAACCCTAGACCTTCCGGCTGCAAGTCGGATGCTCTAACCACTTGGCCACTGCAGTCGGCCAATCAAAAGCATCTACCCTACTCCAGCAAGATTTGAAGAAGAAAAGAAATGGTGCTAAATTAAGGTTAAAGGTCCAAAATTTTCGGTGAGATGAAAGTAAATTTCAACCAACTCACAGATGGCTTATCACCCTCCTATTTCCATAGGCGGTTGTAAGGACTGTGTATATATAGTGCAGTGAGCTGTTGGTGAACGAACATGTACACAGTCTTTTACTGAGGACTAGGTGGTGCCTACAATCTTGGACAAAACTGTTCGGACGCTTTGTCATAATATTTTTGAATCTCTGTTCCCAGGTTTTCATGAAGCCCCCGCTCCCCCTTCCAAAGTTGCGCAGAGAGAATGACTGTATGCCGTGAAAATGGTCAACTTTGTGAAGGGGAGCGGGGTGTCCCAACGAGTTTTGTCCAAGATTGTCTGAGTTTTAAGTGAGCGATTTACGAGAACAAATTCCGGTTAATTTTCCAAGCAGCTGTATTCAGTACACTTTTTAGGAGGCTTATAGGCCTGAGGATTTTAGCCAAATGAAAGTATAATTTAAAATTGTTTTAATGTGTTGTTTTGTTTATTTGTTTATACTGATTTATTGTTGGTTGGCGAGATCATAATGGATAGACTGTTTCAGGGAATGCCAGGCAGAAATGTTTACGTTCCGTAACGATGTCTTTGGCAGCCATATGCGTTGCATTTTTTAGCAAATAAAAAGGAGGATGACAACTCTTCTTAAGTTGTAAGACGGAAAACAAAACAATTTCTTTCATGGATAGATCGAAGAGTCTCACTGCTATTGCAAACTAGTGGTAAGAAGGCAAGATTTTAACTGAAAGAGCGCCACGATCTACCATGAAATGTTAAAAGTAGAACTGCAAGCCAAGCTTTTTATTATAACGATGGTAGATCGTTAATTAGGGCTGGTTTTAGACATTTTTTGAAGCGAATTTGATGCCTATGACAACATTTTTTCATGTTACATGAAGCTGATGATGTATCTATTATGCCTTCTTTTAGCCGACTCAATTTTTTTACATTTTGCTTTCAAATTTGCTCTCAAAGCAAATGGTAGACCGTTTGGTTAACTTAGCCTTCACCCCCGGTCTCGTCAAATTAGCATGCATGACATATTTTCTGTATAGTTTCAGCTACTCAAATGAAAGTTACTGCATTATAAAGGTGAAATGAATATACATTCAAGTACTTTTTAACTTATTTCTGGTAAATTACTTTAATATAAAGTAATAGGCAGGATACAACACAAACTTCTGCTGAATGTTCTTTTTATTTGGTACCTGTTCAGACAGTGTGAGCCCAAAATACGTGACTATTGAAAATGTCTTCCTGAACGAGAGGACGCTTTGAACTTATTTAGCTACCTTCACAATGCTTTTAGCTTCAATAGTATTACATTAACAAGAACCTCAATATGGACTCAGAATATGCTGATTATTCTCTGTTACTGTTCTCTTATACCTAAAGATAAGACACCTACCCTTTTGCGAATCAACGCAATGCAAAGAAACACTTTCTACCGTGGGCCACGAGCAGTTCTGACTTCTCGAATTTCTCAGACAATCTTGGACAAAACTGTTGGGACGCTTTGTCATAATATTTTTGAATCTCCGTTCCCAGGTTTACATGAAGCCCCCGCTCCGCCTTCCAAATTTGCGCAGAGAGAATGACTGTATGCCGTGAAAATGGTCAACTTTGTGAAGGGGAGCGGGGGTGTCCCAACGAGTTTTGTCCAAGATTGTAGCCTAGGGTATGTAGGATTAGTTCTCATGTGCACTTTGTTCCCTGAACCAGACCTAGGCTATGAACATCAAACTGTTTTCCTGCATGTCAGTCTCACAGTAATCACAGCATGCATTGCTGCTGTGATTTTTGCTACACACACATATGCAAGTGTCTGAACATTATGATAGTACATGTCACAATTGAACATCACTGCATTTCAATTAGCATACAATTATGGTGTGAACGTCCCAGCAACAAGCTTTTGCAGCTTGGTAGATTGTCGAAAATCAAAACAGGATCGATGGTATAAACCATATTTTGGACATGTGTAGGATACAGTGCTACTTTGCATACAATGGTGTGAATGTCCTGTAGCAACAAGATTTAGCAGCATTTTAGAATGTTGAAAAAACAAAAAAGGATCACTTGAAAAATCATTGCATGTGGACAGCACTGATATATGCACAGTATATACTGGTGCACCTGTGTAGGCTTGCATGGCCAACTCACAATCTTGCATCAACTCTTCTAAAAGGCCTACCGTATCCTGTTCAAATTATGGTACTCCAAGTGGCGTTGAGCAATAAACTTTGTGGTCAAGCCCCCTCTCCCTTCCCCTGTAGCTTGCAAAATAAGACAGTGATTGTGGGGTATACAGAGCAAGGCAGGAACCAAGTGTATCATAACACTTAATATTAACTGCCGAGGAGCATATTATTCATCTCTGCACTATACCCCCTCTGGGTAAAAGTGACTGTTATGTATGTAAGTATGTAAGTCCTGAAGAGGGTACCCAGTAATGATTTTTGTAAGCCAAATGGGCAACATGTGACAGGTCTGGGGTAACATTAGATCTATGCAAATTTGCTGGCATCTGACAATTTCAATTAGTTGAGAACTTTATAGTTCATCCTAAGGAGGAATAATGCTTGGTTTACGAACATTAATCAGAGAGCTCATGCAGTGGAACATTTTTAGTATTTAATTTTTCAAAAGCCCCCTGCAGTGGGTCATCTGGCATCACCAGAGGTCAAAAAAGCAAAATTTCCCAAGAATTTTCAAGATCCAAGATCCATTGGAGGTCAGAGGTCATTTGAAGCCATCAGAAGTCAAAGACCAAATGCATTGAATATGATATTTCAAGACAGGGGTGTTAGATACCTGTAAATTTGAGGGATAAACCTCAGTGCAATAAAGCATCCCCATTCGGCAAGGAATCACTAAGCCTTTGGGCTTTCTGGTTTATTTAAAAAGTTGTTAGCTACAGTACCTGCAGTAAGTGCTTTAAGCTTGGATGCCACATCAATTTATCTGACAGACCAAAGTGGAAAATCTGATCCATGTACTTGTCAGGTGCTGCAGTTTCCATCATTGGTGGCAAGCGGGGGCTCTTGCCAAGTTTCCCTTTCCCTTATTTTGTCATGTAATTTACTCAAGTGAGATTTTAGATGTGTACCTAAAGTCTAAAACTTCAAAAATTATATGTTAAAATGCTTGAAAAACAAACTTAAATGGTCCAGCTCCCATCTTTACAGGACATTCCTGACCTGAGATATAAAATGTTGAAGCTTATTCACACTTTATAAAATGGTAGATTGTGCAATAATTTGTTACGTCATTCTTGTACTACTCAAATTACCCTCTTTGTTTTTCTTTGTTTTTTCAAAAACCACAGGACCTGGTGCGAAATTGTGATCATTGTCTTACTGTTGTTTAAGGGTTACTTGACTATACAAGTCCTCTCTGTACAACATGGTATGCAAAAAAAAAACAGGTGCGTTCGATTTACTGGCTCGAGTAGCTCGAGCGGCTTGAGCCAGCATTCGATTTTAGAAAATGTCATCAAAACGTCACAACTGGAGCGGGCCAAAACGTATTGACTAGCTTGCTGAGGTGGTCTACTTGAGCCGCACGATGCGTTTTACGTCACACGGTAATGGTGACACAAGTAATAGACTTGCCGTGCTGCAAATCTGTCCCCGTAGTTTTTGAAAAGGGCTAAGAAAATTTCTACAGCAAAGTAATTGGGAGTTATTTCTAATAATAAACAACTCCAGCTGTCAACTCACGGTTAGTATTTCACTTTCATATTACATTTGGTACCATTTGAAACAGTTTTTTGATTCTCGTAGAGTTGTAACTGGAAACCTACCATTGAACTTCAGTGTGGATGAATTCGGTACCACAATTGCTACAATACAGCTATATTTTTTAGCCCTGCTTCAGTTGAATAGATGCTAAGAAATGAAGCGATTACAACGTTCTGTTTTCTCGTGCGACTGTTCATTTTGAACGTTTCTTCGAATAGGCCTACATGATGATCGAGCAGTAAGCCGGTTACCTTCTTTAGTACTGCTACATGCAGTGTACAGAGCCTGCAGTGGATGCCTACCTGTTGTAAGCAAGGTTTCATAGGCACTGCGCATGCCTGTGTGGCACGTAGTGGTGAGCCACTCGAGTTTGCATTCAGGTTGTCTCATACTGTATCTACGCAAGCGCGAAAGCTGGCTCAAGTGACGTCGAATGGACTCGAGCCGAGGCTCTGGACTGCAGATCGAATGCACCTGGTGACTTTTGTATCAAGGTCATGTAAACATTTTAATTTCAGAAGGAAACAAAAACAGGTGGTGTGAGTTGTACAAGAAGGACATCACAAATTATTGTGCAATCAACTATTTCAAATTTCAACTATTTCAACATTTTATATCTCAGCAATGGAATAAGCTATGAAGATGTGAGTTGGATGAATGAGATTCATTTCATGTGGACTGTACTGTCCTGTCTGTTGTACACTGTGAGCAGTGGCATTTTTAGGCGGAGGTTTCATTATGCCATGCCCCTTCCCCTTTGCTGATGCCTAATATTTAAATTTAATAACCTAAAATATGAAAAAGAAATTGAAAATAAATTTTACTTCTAAAGATAACATGTGCAACACACCAGATTGCATGTAAGGACAAAAAATGGGGTATTAACAAATGTTAAAGGGGATAATCAAAAGGTAGTAAAAACCCCACTTTTGTGATTAGCCTTAGGTAGCCTTTAACTTACATGTTTACTCCAAATGAGATCATTTTGCAAATTTTAATTGCTACACCCTTAAATATAGTGTCATGTGTAGGAGCAATTTACAGATTACTTTGAAGGTAATAAAAACCAGTTGAATTGGAGGAGTTTAAACGTAATGCAATTAGTTTTTTCTTTACTATTTGTTTGCTTTTTAAGGATCTTGCTGCAGAAGGGGCTTGTTACCAGTCTGTTGAGATGCACAAAGGTCTGCTTTTTGTATGTAAGAACAAAGGTAAATAGGCCTAGTAATAAGAGAAAGTCTTTACATTAGAATATACTCTAGAGAATCCCATGAGAATCTCCAAAATTATTACTATATATCTTACAAGAATTGTAAAATTCCAATGCAGGTAATTACCTTCTTAAAGGTCATGTGACATGCCACCAAAAAGAGCTGTTTCACTTATCGGCTAAATCATTAAGTCTTTCAGTGAAAGATCAGTTTTAATTATTTCAATATCTTTTACCATTAATTCTCAAAATACATGCTTTCAAAGTTTGATGATTTCTGAAGTAACTCATTGTCTATGCAAAAATAATGATGTGGAGTGTTGCACAGTGTTAAAATTTCTTTTCATAACCCTTTATAAATTATCTCTTAATTACTTATCAGATAGTTTACAGTTTGGAGAGTGATATCAATATTTATCAAGGAAACAATTTTAACTTCATACTAAATCCCTCAGAGGATAACAATACTACCAGTGTCCTTGAAATTAAGGTTAAAAAAACAAAGGCTAAGATTAGCCATGCATGGTATGCTATCTTTTGATGTCACATATTTGCATATTGTAGCTCATGTTTATTCATGATAAAAGTGCGAAATAGAAATTAGTCTATAAAATGGTCATGCCATGCAAATGCCCATAAGCCTGCAATCCCGAATAGTCCCCCACAGCCCGGGAAAGTCTTATTAGTGATGGCCAGTAACTTTCACATTCTGTGGTTTTAGTCCAGCCAGTTGTATCTTCACAACCATGCTCAATCCGAACATATGATCCGGTCAAGCCCTTGTAGCCACTGGAACTACTTATTAAGCACCACAAGTCATTATTCGCTTGAGCGCACATTGTGCTGATAGAGCTGGAGTTCTGTTACCTTGTTATGATGCAAGCCTGATTAACTGTGGTCAGCTTCTACAAGAATTTGGACTAAAAGGACTTTCATGTCATGGTCAATATTTGATGGATTTTAATGGGAATTGAGTTTGTTTTCTGGATTTTTAATGCTTTTTACATTAAATATCCAACTATGTTATTTTCATGTCACCAAACCTTTAAAGAACCAATATTGTACTTGACAAATTGCAGTTAATAAGTTTAAACTCCAGTTAGAACTTTTGTTGGGGGTAATTTACATCTATTTCTTATTTTCTGGTGCAAGCAATGCTCAAGGCTAACCTAAATTTTGCCATGACTTGGGCAACTGGAATATTTTTGAGTCGGGTACCCACAGCCCTATTCCTACATATTGACATCATAACTGATGTAGGAACATAATATCTCAGAGGCCATGAACCTTTCACAACTAGCCTACCAATTTGTTAATTAATACACTACAGTAGTAAGTTTACAGACTTTTCAATGGTTGGCAGGGTTTGGATTTTATACCCAATAATGGAGGCAACAGGTCTGTAGGTAATTGCACCCCCCAGATATTTTGACTTTGAGGGCCCCCTGAAAATTTCCATAAAACAAGCATCTTTTTTGGCTTAACTTTCTCATCTGTTTCTAAGTTATGACTGAGTTAAAACAGAAGTCCTGACCTGATTTCTACATTGCATAATATGAACTCTGCAGCACTAGTCTTAGATCTCTATTCTGTAATGTTATATGTTTGAAAAGTTTGTGAATTAGAAATGTCATGTGGGAAATGATTCATGGTAAACTTCTTGTTAGGTATTATATTGTATTGATACAGAACATGGTTACATGAGTGCCCTACAAGAGTGTTTGCACTTTTGTGTATTCACTGTATTTTTTATTGTGTTTTCAATTAGCAGGCTTTAGCTATGTTATTTTGGAGGCCTTAGTAACAAAATAATTGAAAGGGGGTCATTATCTGTACTTAAGCAAGTGCAGGCATCCAAGGCAGGGTTCAAAGTGATCCTATATTTCCTATAATTTCCTATAAATTTCCAAAAATCCTATATTTCCTCTATTTGTATGATTTGGGCTTGTTTTCCTATATTCTCCTATATTTTTCTTATCTGGGAAAAAAACTTTTCTTTTATGTGGTGTTTTGGGGTGAAATTTGCAGATGTATTCTTTTTCCAAGATAGCTGCTGTAGACTCATAGTGGCTTAGTCAGACAGGTACAGTAGCAGTGTATAGATGCCAAGTATCTTAATTAGATGCAAGTACACAAAGAACAATTATAGGATATAGAAATATTCTCATGTGAAACTACATAGGACACTAATAAACACTTATTTCATCACCCATAAATGTTCCACTTTCATGCCTGTGATTTTAAGTACTCTATTGTAGTGGTATTGTCAAGGGGGTGGATTAGATTCCTTTGCCTGGCATCCCCTGTAGTCATGCAGTCCTCCACAGTTTAAAACCCTTACCTATGCTTTGCATGCACATGCAGGTAGCTGGTCTGTGATATGACTAATTCTTTAATTCAAAATATTGTAGTACAGTGGTTCAAAATACCAGTATTTTCCGTGTCATCTACCATCTTCCCTTAAACTGAGTTCTACCATTAAATCAGTTGATTGTTGAAAGTGTTGTACAATTACAATTGTCCCTTAAAGAAAAAGAACTTAGTGCTTTGAGAAAATTAACAGTCACTCTGTAATGGTTACAAGTTTACAATGTGCAAATCTCTAAGTCCGTTTTCCCTACTGTAAACTCTATGGCAGGTCTCTGGATGCCACATCAATTTATCCAACAGACCAAAGTGGAAATCTAATCCATGTGTGGGATCTGGTGCTGCAGTGCCCATCAGTGGTGGCAAGGGGGGCACTTGCCAAGTTGTCCTTTCCCTAATTTTGTCATGTAACTTCCTCAAGTGAGATTTTAGATGTTAAGTATGTTAACGCACAGGCAGTTTTGCACACTGTAGGCATCTTGACATATGGGGACTACACTGTTCTTCCAAGTTGTACAAATTCAAAGTGAGCAGCACATTTTTAGGGGAAGGGACCATTGGACCATGCCCTCTCTCCTTCACTGATGCTAATTTTTTCTTTAATTTAGTAACCTAAAATATGTAAATTTTTTGAAAATTGTACTTCAAAAAGATAACATATGTAGCACCAGATTGCATGTAACTCACCCAATCATTCAAAAAATTTTTTAAGGGGAGGGGGACACCCCCTCCCCTTAGACCCCTCCCCCATGCTGGCAATCACAGAATAAACTACATGGCCCTCTTGAGGCAGTTCTGGCTATGCCACTGGGACATGAGTTCGAAGGTTTTCATGGCAACCATACAGTTGTCACAGGCCTATGATCTTACTGTCATCACCCACATGTCACACTTATCAAGATTGACTAGCAATACAGTGCAGTTTATAGAAAAATGTTGCATTAAGAGACCATTTCCTGTTACAGTTTTTAAGGTGCAAAAAATTCGAAAATTTCCCCACCTCAACCCCATTATTATTGGAACTGAGGTGAATTCTATTTGTGTACTTTAGGACATTAGCAACAGTTCATTGTCCACGTTAACTACCCATCTTTTGAAAGCACTATCATGGTCACATTACATGTTCTCAACTTCAAATATTGCAAAGTTTGGTGCCTATTTGATATGCACAAATAATAACATTTATGGATACTTTATTCCAGGGTCAAAATATGCAAATACACCACTGTCAGGGGATTTGCCCTTTCCCTTCCACCAAAATATTTAGGTGGTTTTCTTTATAATTCCATGTTGATGGTAGAATCACACAGTTCTGCCACATGGTCCGCACTTGTGATACTTTGAATCACATTTGTATCATTTAAACAGTATAGTTCATTAGTTTCCTAAGGTACTATGTTTTCCCCATCCACAACTTTGAGGAGTTTTGAAGATAATTAGAACTGCTAGTGTGTAACATTCCTATATTTACTCTATATTTTCCTTGAAAAATCCTATAAAACCCTATATATTCATCAGTATCCTTCCTATAAAACCTCCTATATTTCTGTGATGGACCACTTTGAAGCCTGCCAAGGGCAAGTTTGAGCCATGGTTGAATGCAGACCATGTCATTCTCCAGCAAAAATGGACAGAGCTTCTTACTTTCCCTGTTTTATTTTTACCTCAAGCTACCAGCTTTATTATTAACTTGTACTGCACATTCCAACTTTTTGGACATGAGAAGTAGCATCCTTGCATCTCCCTTTTTGAGAGTCTTGTGAAATTTTGTTTGGGTGTGTGTGATCGAGTATTCTGTGTATGTGTATACAGAATAGTTTATAAAGGATGAGAAGAGAAGCTAAGTAAATGTCATTATTGGTGTAGAACATCTTTTAATGAAGGTAACATGAAGCAGACTTAGTTTGTAAGTACTGAAATGAGAATTGAATTGATTCATACTCAAATTCTTTGTCACAAATTTTGGTAGATGAAAAGAACTTTGAAAATGAGCTAATTCTTACAGATTTCCTTTTATTTCCCTCACACTATCTTTGATGAAATTTGAAAACAAGCATATTGCATATTATATTTAAACCAAGTTTTTACTTTGCATGAATTGTGATGTGACTGAAAACAGCTAAATATGAAAAGCGGGCAAATTCCAGCTTTACCAAACAGTTGTAAGTCACTCAGACTGGTCAGTGACTTGTGCAGATCACTGAGATGAAGATTGCATTGCAGAGTTGTCCATGCAGTGAGTGTACAGAGAGGCCGATATTAGTGAAATTCAGGTTTACAAAGAGAGCAAAGTAGATTATTTGGAAAGGGTTCAAAAGCTAGTGTAGTATCTTGAGCAGTAGAATATTAAAAATTCCAGGCATGAAGTGTTTGTTCAGTTACTGATTTGGGGAAGGGGCTTAAAGTAACTCTGTTTGGGGAAATGCTTTCAGGAAAAGGCCTGTGGGCTATTTCACACTGCTGGTAAAAACCTGAAGCTACTCCCAAAGAATTAATGATGTGACAGGTTTGACTAAAACTTTGCCCTTCAAGTTATTTGTGATGCCTTTGGTAATCAATATTTTTAAAGTGTCCAAAAGTTTATAACAGATAATGTTTTCCATGGATGTCTATAATTTTTTGAGATTAAGCCAGTATCTGGACAGTATCTTAAACTTTATGATATGATGTGTGCAAATATTTGCTTTTCATTTAGAGAGACCTGGCAGGATGCACAGAAACCAGTCCTTGGCTCCATCCTCATCATGTAACCCTTGAAAGTGTGTTGTCCCAGGTCAAAGCTGCTGCAGTAAGTAAAAATCACTTGTTGATGTCCTTACCTTCACTTTGCATGCACAGATAGCTGGTCTGTGATACAATTATTCTTACACTCAAAGTATTGCTGTGTTCAGGCTTTTTCTCATTGATGCAGTGGCAAATCCATTTACCCAGCCCCAGTGTGATGGGGCCAGAATACTGAGTATTTGAACTTGCAATGAGTAGAATATATTTAAATTATAAAAGCTTCACAGAGATTACAAAAGTGCTGCAGGTGTGCTATAATGACCAACACATTTTCTAGTACACAAATAAACATAGATTTGTTTGTATTGCAAAGTAAACAGGCAACACATAATGTGTCACTCACAAAATCTTGATTTTATCTTTATTAATGTCATTGAAAGACCCACAGAATTAGATGGAAGTACATGATTTGTAGTTTAACTAGCCTCTCCAAACTGTCAGGCTTACCATTCACATCTGTAATTAAAGTTTGTTCTGTTTTTTCCATGAACTTTCTCCACAGAGGAAGCAAGTTGGAACTAAACTCCAACACCATGTACACTTGACAGCAAAGTGTGGCCAAAAGTGACAAGCTTTGTGGTGAAGTGGGAGGAGAGAAAAACCCCAGATCAACCTCCTAAGCCACCATCACAATTCTGTACAGTGGTGTTAGGGAAGGCAGGCAGCAGCAAGGAACTAATGTACATAGTTACCAAGTTGTTGGAGAGAAAAGCAACATGGCAAGATATTCTCTGTCTTCTACTGGAAAAAAGAAGGTATCAAACACTGTTGTATTTGTTTGTTTAGTTGAAACTTGTTAATGTATGAGTGTAGTGTAATGGAGATAAAATCCTTCATCTTCAAATGCATAACTATTTCCTTATGTACAAACAATTTTTTATTTGCCATTTTCTTTGGACAATTTGCAAGGGTTAATTCAAAATGATAAATAATTTTAGAACAATTTCATATGCAATCAAGTATAAAAAAGAGGACTTACAACAAAATCAGTCAATGCCTCAGAAGCCAGCACCTAGTCCAGCATTGTGGCTTACAGTTAAATTATAGGCTAGAGCCCACTTCCACCACCTAAAATAATCTTGAAAAACTTAACAACAACCTCCATGAAATTGATGGCATTTAACTCTTGAAAATAAAAAGGTCTTTACTATAGCAATTCAAACCATAGTCATTTAAGTATAGCAGCACATACAGGGGAGAATTGTTGGCCTATACACCTGGACAGCTAAATTAAGGCTTATTGATTCCTTGCCAATTGCACATAATTTTAAAATTGTATTACCAGATTGAAAATTTGATTGTGAAGGTACTGTGCTTAAAGTTAGTTATTTAAAGTTAAAAATTCATGTGCATATGAAATCTATACCAAACTCAGAGGGGTTCTTCACTTAATTTGAGGCACTGACATACCAAGTACAACATTCATCAAAATTTCCCTTCTTGAGATTTCATGTTAACCCCAGTGACTTTTGACCTCCACCAGAAACAATAAAAACCTACTCAATAAAAGTTATCCACATACCAATTATGACCCCTCAGGGTTATCTTTCGTAAGGTATTATGCTTACAAAGTGTCATTTATACATACATAACATCACCAAAGCATAGATTTCTTTTGCCTTCTGCAGGGAATCAATTAACCTAAGTGCCTTAAAATATCAAGTAATTGATGTGATGTTATATGCTCATTACAATCTGTGTTTGCCCCTTCAGGTAAGAACCAAAGACAAAGGCAGTTGGGATACACCTAGTTGTCATGATAGTGGCTGCATTGAAGGAGAAAATATTTATATTTAAAATGCCAGACACTGCAAGTGTAGCCTCATCTCATGCATAGTCTGTTACTTTTGCTATGCATTTTTCAACTGGTCACTGAATTCAGTATTGTTACTTGATAATAGATCCCTAAATAATTCACTTCACTTTCCAATTTTTCTCAGAAGTTAAAATTACAAGATTTTGTTGGTATCTTTTGAAAGATCCGGATGACTTAAGCTTTTTCATGAATTAAGGACCATGTTGATATATTTGCACAGATATTGATTCTTTGAAATATGCGTCCCTTTACCTGCAATTGTATTAATGATCTCTTTGTTAGGGTTGACATTGAAACTACCTGGAAATAATTTAATGAAATTATATTTTCATGTTAAAGGGATGGAGGGGGACACCCTACACTTAAATTTGTCCCTGGTAATAGAATTTTTATGTACTGTAATAATTCAATTTGTAACAAAGTGACTTCACCAAGTATGTAATTTCCAGATCTTGAAAGTATTTGATTGGGTAATAAAAGCATCTTTGTTTTGCTTTTGTAGATGATAACATCACAAGAAGTTAACAAAGATGAGCTGGAAGATGGACAATGGAATGGTGTTTTCGAGGAAAGGTGTTAGAGGTTGGTAGTGGATGGGTTAACACACAGTTTCTTACAGACCGGATGAAAGGCTGAACAAAAGGGACATACCCATGAGTAAGATCAAAAGTTATCATTGTTAAAGTAGAAAGGGTTAAAGAAAAGGATTGTGTCTATTTTATGTCAAAGGACAAAGAGAAAGTGATGGACGAAAAATTTCAGTTTTATAATGAGAAATACTTAAAGAAAGTGGCAAACTGTGTCAGGCATATTTTAAAGCATGGTAAAAACTACATAACAGGTGACTTAAAAAAGACTGGGAAAATTTGTGCATCCATGAAGCCAAATATTTCTTTATGCTACATGATTGCAGCTTTCATTTTAATTTTCATATGTACTGGCATCATTTTCATAATGCTAATACTGACCAATTTAATACCACCTTCCATAATAGTAAAACTGGCCAAAACTTGGTAAAAGATGGTTGCCTGTGGTGTATAAAATGCAAAAGAGTGGGCCATGATTGCAAACTTACCCTTACTTTTGTTTAATATTTGAGTGTTATTTCTCTGATCCCAATGGACTTTACTTAAGTTGAAGTTTCACAAGTAGAAGTACCCTGCCATGGGCTACTGGTAAGATTATTTGATATTTCAACCATAGAGTTACAGGTATAGACTGATGCATATGCAAGTAACATTATTCTTTGCCAATATTGCCTTTTTGTTGCATTTAGCATTTTTACAGAGATGCCTTTATTTCATTTATTATTTCAAATATGCATGCAAACATATAAAGTGTAGTTGTGTCTTTAAAAGGGGGCATTTCATGATTTGTAGCATGTTTGATTTTAAATTGTTTAAGTTAAGTAGTTTAAGAGAATGCTGAGAAGGCATTGTCCCTCCATTTGAGTCAGTCGTTAGCCATGTTACCCCTTCCCTTTAATTTTAACTATAACCTTTGACCATTGTACTAATTTGTGTTGTTAGTAAAATTTTACCATATTACCTTGCAACAGAACAGGACCAAGTGGATTTTTCTGCAAAAAGTGTAAAACTGAGAGTATGTATTTGGTGTTATTGCTTTAAAATTGCTGCATAACATTAAGCTAATATTTGATGGTGTTGTATGAGAGGTATATAGAGATGTAAAAAGTTACGTAAAGTTTTTTCATATTTCCATTGACTTAATTGCGGTTTATTTCATAAAAGTCTAGTCCACAGCCACTATTGCAGCCATTTTGAGCTTTCACAGGAGATGTAACTTGTAAGCACTAGTTGTTAAAACATGTTTATATCTTATACCTTGAATGTACTTGCCTTACTTTTACTAATATCACTATATGAATTATTTATCAATCTCTGTCTAATGAGACTTTTAATATTTCTTCTGTTTACAGCAGGTGATATAGATTGATACATTGTTTGCAGATTGCAATGCTTCTCTTGTGGTCATTTATTAAACTAAACCTGTCATAAAGCAGTTTAAACAACACATTGACACCCAGCCTTCATAATAATTCAGGCCTTGAAGGGCAGTTCAGTTGTTTACGACACTTAGCTACCACAATGTGGGAGAAGCCTATATGGCTTGTGAATTACAACTTCACTTTGGGTGGCTAACCAGCTATTCAATTTAGATCAAATTTGGTTCCTTTTAAAAAGCCAGTCCAGATGAGAAAACCGTAGATTGCTCTTGAATGGAAAACCCACCTTAATTTGACCCCTAGCTTCGGGGATCAAACCCAGAACCTCCTGGTTGCCAAGCTTCATTAATTGTATTAGTTGGTATGGGGATCTTAAAATGATACCAATTAAATCACTAATGCATGTCTCCAAACTCTCCTGGTTGAGACATTATCTTCAATGTGGGAAAAGGGAATGGCATAATCTGTTTGAGTGTTTTGTTATTGTGCATTGGCTCTTTTTTTTTTGTAATTGGAACAATCCGATCTACTTCTTATGGATTCTTGGAAAATTTTTGAAAGCGGAATAGTAATTAATACAAGGGAGAAATGTTTGTCTCAACCAGTTTGGGATGACAGGTTGTTCTCTTTTAAGAAATAATTCTGTACATACAATGGATTGGAAAAGGTGTTAAAGAAATAATTCCATACATACAATGGATTGAAAAAGGTGTTATTTTTGTAAATGATCTTATAAATGCAAATGGCTCTTTCATGACTTGTGAGGACTTCATTGATTATTATGATGTACAATGCAATTTCTTTCAGTTTACCTCTGTTAAAACTAGCATTTGTAAAGTTTTTGAAGACTTCGTCAGTGGAAATATTTCTTGTAAGGTACCTATACCTTTTTGCCTGTATCAGGTTATTCTTTTAATCAGAAATCATAAGGGGTGTAGCAATTTCTGAAATATTTTTGATTTGCCTAGTGATAATTACTTTATAATTCGGAATAAGTGGGAGTTGAAAGTAGCCTAACGGATCGGTATTGGTTTGATATTAGTACAAATCCATTAAAAGTTACAATTGATTCTAGGCTTCTATCCTTTCAATATTAAGTAAATAATGGTATTCTTACTACCAAATGATTTTGCTGTTAAGATCGGTGTACCTATTGTAATGAATATGTCGAAACAATTACTCATCTCCTCAGTACATGTAGTGTAGGAATTGTATTTTTATAACGAGCTCCTCAATATTATTAATGAGCGATGTGTCCATGACCTTAGTTTCCTCTCACCTATGCATTTTATGTTTGGATATTCTGTTAGGGATAGCTTGAACTTAGGCCTTAACAAAATTCTCATGTGTGCTAGATATTAAATTCAGATGTCCAAATGTCAGAAAAAGATAGATTTTTACAGGTGGAAAATTTCCTCTTTTATCTTAAAACTCAGTTCGACTGCAAAAAATATTTGTGTTCTGTAAATAACAGTCCTCAACTTTTGACCAAAATTGGAGCATATGGAAGCATATTTTTTGTTAACTTTCATTGATATGTATGTACTTTTATTTTTAATTTTGATGTATACTTATGTTTGAAGTAAGGAATCATGTTTAATTGTGTAAGTAATTAGTACACACATGAAAGTATTAATAATAATAATATATAAAAAAATTGTATTAATTGCCAAGCTTCATTAATTTTATCATGGCTTTAATTGTATCAATAATAAATGGGTCCTTAGTATAATACATCATATTCAGTACAGGGTATGTTTTTAACAAAACAACATTTAAACAAGGTACAGCTCCAGGGGTTGGACACTATGGTGGGTCATGCCTTTAACAATACAAGGCAGTCAGCAGATGAGGGCCTTCAAAGGAATGGGCCTTGTAAGAATCTGTACGATGCAGTCAGTATGTGCATAAAGAATGGGATTTTTATCAATTTGAGACAGTCAGCACTGCAAAATTGCCCTTGTAATAGTTTAAGGCAGTCAGGACAGCAGCATGTGCCTTGATGGACACTAGAGGCAATCATAATGGGATTGTCTTGAAACAATACCGCAGTTTAATAGTACAACAGATTAGGCTCATACAAAGCAGTGCAATGCACTTTGTCTATTTTGGATTGTAAGCAGTCAGTAAAGCAGAACGGGCCTTGCAATGATACAAGGAATCAGTATAAAGCTTTTGAAAAATTTTAAGGTAGTTCAGTAGCCTACGGGTGTATTTACTTCAAAGACAGACCAGAAGAATGATTTGAATAGTCATGTACAAACACATAGCCAAGAGGGTGCAAGCCTCCCCCCCCCCCTCCCCCGGAAAAAGTGTTTTGCCCCCTACCAAATTTAAAGTTGCCTTTGGCTTAACACATTCTTATACATTTTCCCCACTTCTGAGAAAATCCCCACAAAAAGCCATGTTGCCCCCCTCCAGTACATGTCTGGCTATGGGCCTGCATATGACAGCTATAGTGTATATAAAATGTGCAGTTTTTTGGCAGACACAAACCTCAGGATGGGGGCAGATTCAAAGTTAAGCACAAATTCTGAAAGTTGTTGCCATATGCAAATATGAAAAAAGGTCTGTGTCACTAAGAAAGACTACAAAGTCTATTTCTTACCAAGTGTAATTTATTGCCCCAATTTCTACCTACAGCAGAATTTCAACTTTGATATGTGCCTAAATTTTGTAACATCATGAACTCCTCCTGCATATTGCAAAAACTCTGATCTGTTGTTTGAAATATTTGTAGAAGTATTAGAAAGCTGGAATTGCTGCATGGTTAAAGAGTTGCAAAATTTTTTATTATTATTCTAAGGCCCCATCATTTGCAAACCAAGCTTTGGGCCCTTCAAATTTTCCACAGGGTAGCCCCACAGGGGCTTTGCTATAGATACATCTATGGTTTCTCTTTAATGATTGGTTCCTCTTGGAGGTTAATTTACTTTTAGTCACTCATATTCATACCATGGAATCCTGTATGTGGCCTTACATATGAATTATTGGTCAAAAATGTAATCGTCGTAAGGGACTATTGAAGTAGAATAATTTAGTCTCAAGTGATTTTACCAAGTGAAATTTGTCTCTTATTTAAACCTCATTTGTTCATAAGTGTAGATTTCAAAAACATATGCATGTTTGCATGCAGTTTGACAGTCATTGGTAGTGCCTTTTTATACAGTGTTGATCCACTTTGCTGAAAAGATGTGGTACATGCTGCACAGAAGCTGGTAGTTTGCCATAGGTAGATATTACCACACTTGAAGGGGACACTTCCTTATCTCAGATTAGTCTAATTCTCCAGGTACAGCTGACCCCAGTTCAAGCCTGTTAAAAGTCCAGACTGCATGTGAACAGTAGTGTAGCAAGACCCATGGACAAGAGAAAGCGAGGGCCCTCAAATCAATGGTATGCACAAACCCATGTGGTAAGACCCCTCCAATCTCTATGGGAAGATGCGGGGTAAGAGCGAGGCCTTGCACGCACCAGATCCGGGTTCAATTCCCAATCCAATTCTTGCCTGGTTCTTTAAATGCAGTTCTGCAGTTGTTGATAGCTTTGTGGTTCCTTTTGCATGTAATTTTAAGCAACTGGTGTGGACTAAAGGAGGGTGTGCCCGTGCGCCCCATTCAGAGCCATAATTATAGGTTGTCAAGGGGTACAAATAAATATATTCCTTTACTTTGAAACTACCTAATATCATATTCTAAGCCTAATTTTCTGGATCCACCCCGAGCAATGGTATATCAAGGGGCACTGCTGCTTTGCAGTGGCGGCCTTTAGGGAAAGTGGTTTCATGCAGGTATAGGAGACTCACCCACTCCCTTCGTATGGAGCCATTAAATGGTGGTGCCAGATGCATGGTGATGTATGAAACATGCCTGCCTCAGTAAACTAGTCAACTGTCAAGAAGACAGGTTATTATTGCCAATGTCCATCCATGAACACATGGCCAGTGTTTTTTATCGGGCATCCTATATACCAGTAGAGATGTATTTAGTTTATTACTTGTAAACAACAGGAAGATATAAGATAACCCATTCACTCTCTTGGCTGGTTTTGTTTGGCATGGATGGCATCTAAATAGATGGTGCTATTCTGTTAATTTATTGAAGACATATATTTTGTTATCTATTTTTGGTTTCGATGATAAGAGAAACCAATGCATTCATGATGGCGTATGTGTGTATGTATGTGTGTATGTGCGTGTGTGTGTATGTGTGTGTGCGTTGACTTTATTATACTTCCGAGGACTACAACTTGATAACACACCTGCATCACGAGGACTTTTTGTCGTCCGAGGACCTCAAATGAGGTCCTCGAAAGAACCTGCATTAAAATGATACTACATACCCCCTACTATGCCTAGGAGGACGTCACAAGCATGTCCTCTTTAATACTGTGAAGTTTGTTTTTCCGGAAGAAAGGGGATGTCAAGTGTCACCATTTTTCCGAGGACATGCTACCGTACTTGCGAGGACTTACAACCACCTTCCGAGGACGTGTGTAACACACATTTCGGACTTAGTTTTTTTCACAAAATGGAGGTCCTCGAAGAGACTTGCAGGGACTGTATGTGTGTGTGTGTGTATGTGTGTATGTGTGTGTGTATGTGTGTTTGTGACACTTTGCTCGTTAACACGATATCTCAAGAAGGGAAACTCTGACAGTTCTCAAACTTGGTACATAGATGCCCCATATTGAGAGGAAGAACCCTATTGTTTTTGGTGGGGGTCAAAGGTCATCTGGGGTCACCGGGGGTCAAACTCCGAAAACCTTGTTAACACAATATCTCGAGATAGGAAGCTTGGATAAATTTCATACTTAGTATGTAGATGCGTTATGGTAAGAGGAAGAACCCTATCATTTTTGATGGAGGTCAAAGGTCATCTGGGGTCACCGGGGGTCGAATGCTGAAAACCTTGTTAACACGTTATCTCAAGTTAGGAAGCTTGGATAAATTTCATACTTTGTATGTAGATGCATTATGGTAAGAGGAAGAACCCTATCATTTTTGGTGGAGGTCAAAGGTCATCTGGGGTCACCGGAGGTCAAACTCTGAAAACCTTGTTAACACGATATCTCAAGATAGGAAGCTTGGATAAATTTCATACGTAGTATGTAGATGCGTTATGGTAAGAGGGAGAACCCTATCATTTTTGATGGAGGTCAAAGGTCATCTGGGGTCACCGGGGGTCGAATGCTGAAAACCTTGTTAACACGATATCTAAAGTTAGGAAGCTTGGATAAATTTCATACTCAGTATATTGATGCGTTATGGTAAGAGGAAGAACCCTATCGTTTGTGGTGGAGGTCAAAGGTCATCTGGGGTCACCGGGGAGCAAACTCTGAAAACCTTGTTAACATGATATCTCAAGATAGGAAGCTTGGATAAATTTCATACGTAGTATGTAGATGCGTTATACTAAGAGAAAAAACCCTATCATTTTTGGTGGCGGTCAAAGGTCATCTGGGGTCACCGGCGGTCGAATGCTGAAAAACTTATTAACATGATATCTCAAGTTAGGAAGCTTGGATAAATTTCATACGTAGTATGTAGATAGGTTATGGTAAGAGGAAGAACCCTATCGTTTTTGATGGAGGTCAAAGGTCATCTGGGGTCACCGGGGGTCGAATGCTGAAAACCTTGTTAACACGATATCTCAAGGTAGGAAGCTTGGATAAATTTCATACTTAGTATGTAGATGTGTTATGATAAGAGGAAGAGCCTCATTGTTTTGGGTGGAGGTCAAAGGTCATCTGGGGTCACCAGGGCCTAATGCTGAAAACCTTGTTAACACGATATCTCAAGTTAGGAAGCTTGGATAAATTTCATACTTAGTATGTAGATGTGTTATGGTAAGAGGAAAAACCCAATCATTTTTGGTGGCAGTCAAAGGTCATCTGGGGTCACCGGAGGTCAAACTCTGAAAACCATGTTGACACGATATCTCAAGATAGGAAGCTTGGATAGATATCATAGGTAGTATGTGGATGTGTTATGGTGGGAAGATGAATGCTATTATGTTTGGTGGAGGTCAAAGGTCATGTAGGGTCACCGGGGGTCAAACACTGAAAATGTTTTTAGCATGATATCTCAAGAGAGGAAGCTTGAATAAATTTCATACTTAGTATGTACATGCATTATGGTAAGAGGAAGAACCCTGTCGTTTTTGATGGAGGTCAAAGGTCATCTGGGGTCAAAAAGCAAAATTTTAAGAATTCCCAAGATCGTCTCATGAGTTCACCAGAAGGCAAAAAGCAAATTTTCCCAAGAATTCCCAAGATCATCATCTTGAGTCATCAGATGTCAAAATGCAAAATTTCCCAGGAATTCCCAAGATCAAATATGAACCTAAAATTATTTTTCCAACATGTTAAGATAGCACTTGACCAGTGACTGAAAGACATGGGACATCATGGCATTATTTGGAATAGAACATATATCATCGAAACCTCAATGCATTTTTGCATTCTGGTTAACAATAATTGTAGATTTTTGTTGGGAACTGGTGATGAGATAACAGAGTGTAATTTAGGTCTGTGGGGGATAGACAGTAGGGTTACAATTTGTTGAGAATTTTTTACACATTTGGATGTGGCTCCCTGAACCCTCTGGGGGCCCCTGGACATTGTCCACCCTGTCCACCTGCATGCTACGTGCCTGCATGTGAACCTTTTAAGAACCCATTTTTGTTCATTTTGGACCTTTATAGGAAAAACATACTTGATGGTTGGGGTATATGCATAATAGTGATATATTTATTGTCGCATTGTGCAATAGGTTATACGTACAGCACCACATTATCAACACTCCTAATTCTACCATTAGAGTGAATGTGTCCTTGGATTAGGAGTTGCCAATAGATCAATCAGAGGTTTATTACAAGGGGTTTGAAATGTTTTCTGAAAAAAACAGGCTACATTGGGGAGTTGTTTGATGTCCACATGCAATGGGAAGTGGGTGGCAGCAGGCGCGGTTGCCCCGATCCGCAGCCCCTCCAAGAACTTTAGAAAATTTGTATCACATCCATGTGTATAAATTTCTAAGATTTAAAATATTTTTTCGAAGGAATGAAGTGCAACTTCTGGAATCATGAGAAGTACTTTTGGCAGTCCTTCAGGTATATAATGAAAAAGAACATTGGAGGGCAAGGTGGGGGGGGTAAATGGTCAGAGTTGCCAAAACTATTGGATTAGCTAGAATGTGGGACACATGGCATAAAATTAGTAA
>JAIZAY010000777.1:0-30505 GCA_029531755.1 Holothuria leucospilota | reverse complement strand
ATTAGCTTACCAAAATGTAGGATTGTTGGTGACATTGACCATACCACTGGGTACTACTCAGTAATACTCATTGGAAATAATACAACCCACTGCTGGCCTGAAACAAATGATTTTCCTAGGGTCTACTTCTCCTAAGGTTGCTTGAGATTACAGTTATCACCCTTTATGCAAATTGTTGCACACAACACACTTCCTGCCTCTTCCCTCCAAAAGGAAGTAGATCTGCCAACCCTCAAAACATCCCTTTGTTCCCTCTAGGAGCACCTCAAATAAGTCTAAATATAGATTGCTTTGAGTAACAGCAAGCCTTGAGTAACAGCAAGGGTCTTGGTCTCTAATGTGGAGGGCGCTATAAGGTAAAAATCTTCATTAAAATAGGGAGGGCCCTAAAACTAAAAAATCCACTTTATCACATCAATAACTGTCACAGAAATAATATAAGTTAGGTTATTTTCCAGGTCATTCAGAATGATTACATAATCAACATTTTGAACAAGGTCTGATGACTTCATTTACACTACATAATGCTTCTATACAAAGCCTTGAAGGCTTAATCAGCGAACTACAATCATTTTTAGTGATTAGATCTATATATGGACAAATCAAAACATTAATTCATTCGAGTTGCCTGTATTTAACCGTTACATATTTTACCCCGCTTCAAAAATGTTTGAAATTCTTCGACAAGGCCGTGTAGGCCAAATAAAAAACAATTTTCACTGAGTCAATTTTAAGATGACTTCGCAACTTTTCAACAGTGGTGAATTTCAACTGGCCCAGAGGACCAGTTGTGCAGCATTTTAATATTGCAACGCAAAAATCGCTAACCTCGGGCCAGTGGGATAGCGGTTACATCAAGCCCTGATATTCGAATTTATATCAGCAAGGCTTTGGCCAGACAGCGAGTCCAGTAGTCATTTGGACTCCCTGGATCCTAGATAGCCTCATATGTTTTGCACAATTTAATGTAAGAATTTCACTAGTATTGCCTATTTGGGCTACCTGAGCTCACCATCCTGGCTATACCCTGTATACCGGGATAAATTATATTTAAGACTGGTATAAATTCCGGTTAATTCAATTTTATATCGGTATATTTTCCTGCACACTGATTGGTGTGAATATATACCACTTCCATTAATACCAAGATAAATAATGGTGTATTTGTCTAACGTGGCTTTCCATATCATACAGAGCTTGGTGCAACCTATCTCACGTACGTATAGGCCTAGAGCTTGTGAATTGAAAGTATGCAATACATGCTTTAATATACATTTGAGCTTGAGAAGTTAAAAGTATGCAATGAGTGAGGCTTCGCTCATATATTTGCTATGTGGATAAGTGATCACTGACTATTTGTTCGCACGGCTGCTAGTCGATGTTCGAATAGCAGACATAACATAACATAACAGGTTAAAGGGCAAAGGAGGGCTAAGGCCCCATAAGATACCCTGAAGTCCATACAACCTTAACTTAGAAGAAAGACTCAACCAACACCAAACGAGCCCAGCACAATTATATTCTACCACACTTATGGAAGAACTTGTCAATGTTAACCTTAAAGCAGTGCACAGATGTGGAGTTAACTACCCACTCAGGCAGACTATTCCACTCGTAAACAACTCTATGAGAAAAGCTGAACTTCCTAATGTCGAGCCTTGCAAAACACTTAACTACCTTCTTACAATGGCCTCGAACCCGAGAATCACATTGAACCTTTAAAGAATTGCAAGATGACAAAGGATTCCTTTCAGAGAGAAATTTGTACACTTGAAGCATGTCACCCCTAATCCTTCTCAACTCCAGGGTGGTAAGCCCAAGATGCTTAAGTCTAACATGATAAGGTAGGTGTCTCACCTCGGGTAAAAGGCGAGTGGCTCTCCTCTGAACTTGCTCTAAAAGAAGCTTGTCCTTTTCATAGAAGGGACTCCAAGCCTGGGCTGCATAGTTGAGGCGGGGTCTTACCAACTGCTTATACAGATTTAGTACAATTTCTTTACTAAAACTACTGAAATTCCTCTTGATCAATACAAGCACCCTATTAACCCTAGCAGCAGCAGCTGCACACTGTCTAGATGGCTTTAAATCACCTGTAATAACTACACCCAGATCCTTCTCAAAAGTCACATCACCCAGAATACTACCATTCATGTTATAAGCACAGCTGAAATTTTTAGGACCAAAGTGAAGGACTTTGCACTTATCTGCATTAAAAGAAATTTGCCAAGTCTGAGACCATGAAAATAACCTATCCAAGTCTTTTTGCAGTAATGAGGCATCATCCTTATCACTAACCTTCCTATCATAGAGCTTAGTATCATCAGCGAACTTACTAATACTAGATGTGAGAGAGCTATCAATATCACTGATGAAAATTAAGAAAAGAAGTGGGCCAAGAACAGAACCCTGTGGAACTCCACTTGTAACTTCTTTCCAAGAAGAGAAATTACCATTAACTACCAGGGCTGGAAAAAATGCACATTTCCCTGCATGCCGGAAATTATTTCCCGCTTGATAGTAATTTTTTCCTATCTAAGCAGAGCGCGACCATGGGTTCGCGCATAGCATACAGAAAATTTTTGGAAAAATGAAGCCTCCCAGACTGCAGGAAACGGCCCTTCCGGCCCTGATGGCTGCATCTCAGGCCAGCTGGGCTCGGAAAATATTTTTGAGAGAAGTAGCCGTCAGGTTTTTTGGTATCAGACTGTACGTGGTAGCCCGACAGGACTTTGTTTGAGCCCGAAGTAACTAAATTCACGCATATACCTCTAGCACTCATAATACTGTACTTTGACATGTTGGTGCATGAATTACTTATCTAAAGTCTCCTTGTGTTTGTTTTTGTTTGTTTTTTTTTTCTTCAAAGTTTGTTACAGTTATTTTAGTTCTGTTCCTCTGTCAAGCAATCTAGGCTCAATTCTCTTTTGCTCCGTACAGTCATCTCATAAAGTTCAGCGACTACATTGTATGTACTGTTCATATATAGGCTATATATGAACGTCAAAAGACAGCTCGCAGTGTGTGTTTTGCACGCAGTGCGTGTGGATTGGGAACGTGCGGATACTAAGGCCGAGAAGTAGTGTGAAATTGCTGAAAATTTACCGTTACCGTAAAAAACATATCCAAATAGATATGTCAATTGACTTGACTTTTATGCTACGAGATTTCATACCTATCCCTTACATTAAGATGACATGCTTTCATTATCTAAAGTAAATTTTGGTAAAACAGTTACGCTACATAAACAATGCACATATTCCAACCACAACAATATTCTCTTGTCTCAAATCAATCGCCAAGACTTCAAATTTTTGGTGGAAAGACACTTTTTGGAAACAAAATTCACTTCATCAGCTCTAGCATCGTACACATTCTTTCAAGGGGTATATTGCACTGGGTGCACAGAAAAAAAAATCTTGTATCCATGTCAATCCTGTTACTACCTTAAATACTAAAATGATTCCTACCTTCATGTTGCTCATAATTTTTCATTGCTATTCAAACAATTTGTTTCCACACTGTAAGTTTCCAAATCTATGGCAAAAAGGGCAAAATATTTTCCATTTTTGTGTACCCCTCATTTGCTAGTGGAGCGTGCCATAATCCAGGCACTGCTTTGGCACAGCATATCAAAGAGAGCACCCATGCAACGAACGAACGTTCGTATGTGATAACGGCATGTACAGTGACTGCCGTATCGTACCATACATAGGAACCGGTACTGTACGGGTGAAATCTCGACCCAGGAGATGCATTAGAAAGATTTTTACTGTAATTATCACGAAGGATCAGTGGGTACAGTGGGTAGTGGACTTTGATAAACAAGAAAGCAGTTTACGAGAAATTTGAACACATGGCTGAGGCAGGCCTACTTTCCATTGTAAAAGTTACAGTGACAAACTTAACACGTTACGGCACACTGGACACAAAGCCACAGTAGATAATGGGACGTAGGACTGACTCAGTATCTGAAACATTTAACATCCTGTAGTCTGCACTGCATTAGCTGTGCGTACAGTAAGTGAGATTCGTTAGAGGTGTGCGACCGCTGATCGAAGGCCGCGAGTGCATGACCAAGGGATTCAGTTAAAAATAAAAGAACAACACAAATAAACAAACCTCCTGGTAAGCTAGTTTAAATTAAAATGTTTCTTTCTTAAAGGTTTCAACTAGAGTAGTGATCAGTTATTTTCTTCATGTTGGTTTTAAAATCATTCCAAAGTTTTACATCGTTACAGATTTTTTTTTGGACGCGGCGTGATTTCCTGCGAGATGCAAAATTTCCCGGCAAGGAGCTTCCCATTTTGCCGATTTTTTCCCACCGTGATTAACAACAACTCTCTGAGATCTACCATTGAGCCATGAATTTATCCAGTCAGCACAACTGCCCTTGATGCCTAACCTATGCAGTTTAACCATACGTAAGTCTACCTAATGGAACTTTATCAAAGGCTTTTGAAAATCAAGGTAAATGACATCAACACTGTGACCACAATCAAGAGATAAGGAAACATCCTCAAGAAAGCTTAGTAAATTAGTAACACAAGATCTACTCGGTAAAAAACCATGCTGTGACAGATTGAGTAACCCATTATCTAAAAGATATTTAAGCAAACAATCCTTGATTACAGATTCCATAACTTTGCACACAACACAAACTTGCCAACCTCAAAAATGGCAAACCTTGTGGTTCTTGCAAGAAAACCTGGAAATCACATCACAAACCTAGAGATTTTAAACAAATCTCATATATGATTACAGGTAAGCTACAAAAAAGTGTTTTAGTTAACTAGGAAGGTTTTAGGTTTTTTTGTTAACCCTCTTAATAAAGTTAAGATGTATCTACAGAGCCGAATGATTGAAAATTGTGAAAGGTTTAGTTCATCATAAACAGAAAAGCTATAACACTTTAGTCACTTTTGTGACAATGATACATCCACTATTCATTAATAACTGTGGAAGGAAACTTATCTGGCATTGCCAAAAAGTGATTTTCAAGTGAGATCTGCCAAAACCATGCGACTCACGGTGAAACCGTGAGAGTTGGCAAGTCTGGAATTGCAACGACAGCACGCGTAGGTATTTTGGTGGGGCCTATTCGCACGACTACTAGCGGCCGTGCGGACAAGATGCGGTGATTGTTTGCCCGCACGGCAGTCGTGCGGACAAGTAATCGCTGTTGTACGCACGGCAAGTGAACAGTGGACCGTGCCGATAATAAAATAGCCTAGGCCCTGTTTGGCCTGTCATTCTCACTGGAAAGTAAGCATGTCCTGGGCAGTTTTTACGGCCCTAACTCGCTGCTTCAGAGAGGAGGGGTTGGAATTATGCTGGAATACGAAGTTACTGAACGTCTGATGCATGTACATGGCATAGGCCTACCGTATAATCGTAAGTTACTTTGGTCCTCTGGCTGTCTGGTTCTCTCCCTCGTCTCATGTTTACAGGAAGGGAGGACATTGAGTGTATACTTGTACGGTAAGATTGCATACTTGTACTTTGCAGTTAGTCAGGGTCACCCTGCTGCGTGGAAACGTGTACAGTTGGTCATTTCACTTATTGTCCCGAATTCCAAAAAATAAATTAATAAACATAAAAAAAATCTCACATTTTAGCTAGGGTTACACTGAGATGGGGATTGCTGTAGATATTATAAGCATACTACTTAGTAATGTCCTTGCCGTGGCTTAGAAAAAAAAATGCACAAACAGATCTGGCTACTACCGACACTAGGAAAAGGTAATTCTATCCCCTCTTCCCTCCCTCTCCCACTTTCTGTGGAAGTCTATCCCCCTCCCTCTCCCCTTCCCTGTGGTAGCTTATGCCAAGTCAAGAGCGGCGATTTGTTCTCAATACTGGGGGGGGGACACGACCAGATTTTCCAGCAATTTACTGTGTGAAAAATCAAAGTCAATGGGCAATTTCTCAAATATTGGGGCCCGTCTCTCCTGGGATTGCTGCCCATGGTCTATGCAGATTTCTTTTCCATGCAGGAAAATTTGCTTAATACATGACCCAGACTGACCTTGTTCAGAAAAGTACTTCATACTTTATCCTCTTATTTCTGAAAGCTGGACAATCAACCAAATGCTGTTCGAGAGATCGCCACCTGTTTCAACTGTTTCATACCAAAAATGCAAAACAAATAAACTTCCATTTCCATGTATTGTTTCATGTCAATTTAATATAGGCGATCCAGTAATATGGAATACATATATAGTCAGGACCGTTCAGTCCAAGGCTTCATTTAACTTTTGTTGTCTTGCACCAGTTATTTTCTTCACTGAATGCAAAATACTGGAAAAGTCACATAAAATATATATTTAGAAAGCTCAGTTAAAAAACCAGGTTCAAACTGTATGAACGGTAAAGTAGGGACGGGAGTGTGATGTACTAGTAGAAGAACAGGGCAGCTAATTATATGCAATATAAGTAATAGGTAAAGAATATAAGTAGCCTAATAATAAAATAGCCTAAAATTCAAAGGCAATCAAATAAAAAATATAGTAAGAGTAAATGATCAATACTTCAAGAACACCTTAACCACTCGACAACTCAACTCTTGATACCCCCAACTAGTGCTTTTCTCATTCACAACTTGACACTACAGGTACATGGGTGGAATCCAACTGTACTCATCAGTTATTTCACCAATTTCCAACTGGACCCTTTTCCCAACAGTGTTTCAGTTGGATTTCCAAAACCCAACTGTGTTTCAGTACAAAGCAACTGGGTCCAACTGGTCTCGAAATTTCCAGATGGGACTTTGTCATGGTCCAGTTGGAAACACATGAGACCAGTTGGATACAGTTGGGATTACCAAGGAATCCAGTTGGAAGCAGTTGAGACCAGTTGGACACAGTTAAAACCAGTTGGACACAGTTAAAACCAGTTGCAATATCCAACTGGAATCAACTGTTTTTTTCTCCTGGGATGTGGCACGAACCAGATTGTATCTAAGGCCACCTAATCTTTCAAAAATTTTCAAAGGGGAGGGGGACACCCCCTCCCTTAGACCCCACCCCAGGCCGGCATTCACACAACATACTGCATACGCCACTATCTAGTCGTGCCCCCTCATCGAACTGTTTGTC
This sequence comes from Holothuria leucospilota, assembly GCA_029531755.1. Taxonomy (NCBI): domain Eukaryota; kingdom Metazoa; phylum Echinodermata; class Holothuroidea; order Aspidochirotida; family Holothuriidae; genus Holothuria; species Holothuria leucospilota. The sequence goes on along the minus strand of JAIZAY010000777.1, from coordinate 23,411 downwards.
CCCCCCCCTTCCGAATGAAAAGTCTGGTGATGCCACTGTTAACAAGTTGGGATGATATGTTCTTATTTGCCCTTTCCACTGTCCTCGAATCCCTCCGAACAAAAACAACTTTATTTTCTTCACAGTATTTATATGGAGTGCATTTTCTAGGGTCTCATAGGTATCAAACTCAGAATTCACCTCCATGTTGTTGCACTAGCGCTGCGGCTGGTACAATTTTTTTCCCCACGAGGTTATGGGCAAATTATGCCAATGGACCAATCATCTTCTTGGAAATGGGCCGAACCCCTAATTCCAAAATGACAGCTTTTCGACCCTTATATTGTAATTCTGACACCGGATTATGAAAGAACAGGCCAAATAAGCCCACTCTTCTCAGCCGTAACCCTCACCATAACCCTAACCATGATTTTGAAACAAATTTGAAAAAATGTGAAAATCAAATTTGCCCATAACCTCGTGGGAAAAAAAATGAGGCCTGCAGGTGGCAGAAATCACGACCTCAGTCGTACGCATGCATATGTTGCTGCATCGCTATATCCCTATCTTACGCATAGGTACGGCGTACGTACGTACGTACTGTACGTCCGTATACGGTCTGTACCTATACGTATATACTGTTTAGAGCTGGTGAAATGAACGTATGCAGTGCATGGGTGCTTCTCTCTTTGCTGTGCGGATAACCAATCATTGACTGTTTGCTCGCACGGCTGCTAGTAGACGTGCGAATAGCCACCACGGCACGCGTAATGTACAATTCGTTGAACTGGTACTTACGTAATATCCCCAGGCTACAGCACAACTGTTAGGCCTAGCCTAGGCGGCTAGGCCTACTTCGTTCTCAATGCATCTTGCATTATGAGCCTGGTAGATTTCTGGGGACATGATCCGATTTTTGCTCGACGCCCTGGGGGTAACTTCCAATGCCTCCTCCCAGCAAAGCAGCTTCATCTGAAGGAGGCGTTTGCTGTCTTTAATTATTGGGCCGAATATTTGAATAAGCAAACTAACGTAGGCCTATATAACTCTTAGTAACTTAGCATATGGCCATAGGCCTAGCCTATGCCTGGCTTAACATTAGGACTTCGGCCTGCATTTCTCAGCTATTATCCTTACAGTTCTCGTCTTAAGCTCAGAGCTGGTGCTCATTAATCGAAGTGACTTCAACTATACTCTTGGCAAAATAGGTTCCCTGGAGTCCTCTGCATGAAGGTGGCGAAGGCGGTAAGACGCCAATTTCGGTCAAGCTTTTGTGTGCAATTTTCACAGACTCAGTCGATTCGACAACTTTAATTTTTCTCAGGTAAGTACGTAGCCTATACAGCGCGCGGCGGGAGTTTCAAAATTCCCAAGATAATGATCCAAAAATACCAAAGAATTCCCAAGCTCAAGTAACACCGCCTGGCAGGCCTACAGGATATAGGAACTGATCTATGAACGAGTATTAACACCTTAATTGGAAACAGTTTTGTAACATATGGTCACGTGCTAGTTCCACTTTGCAACACCCATATTACTTATTCACCGTTGTGTACTTCCGACGGATTGTGCTTGTATGCACTCACGAATCACATTCCAATACCCGGACACAGCAGCGTTACTGGGGTCACGGTGCTTGAAGTGAGGGAGGGACAGGGACGGAAATAAGGTAAATTTACCGACAGCATACAGTCAATGTACCGACACTTTGTGTCCAAGGGTTATCACCAAGTCACCCCGCACCTGTGACCCCCCATCCATCCAGGTGGCGCAAGGATTTGCCCGACAGGGCCGGCCGGGACAGACTCCCCGACGGGAGGGCCAGAGACCCGAAGCCTCGGACAGCTCCGACCCCGTCGAGAGGTTGGTGAGGGAGAATTTAAAGAAAGCCTGTGTACTATACCAAGTCATTGCGGGGCATTTTTTGCATAAAATTTGTATTTACTAGAAGAAAATAGTTCAAGTTCCGCGCAGATTTAATGTTTTTGCCGGACTCTAAGCTGTTAAAAGGCGTGCGAAGCACGCGAAATTATTTTGGGTGAGCCTATACACTGAAAAGAATCTGTGCTTATTTAAAGCTTACATAGGCCAATTCTCCTGGCAGTTGTGCCCCAAGGGCCCAACTCACATTTTACTTTCCTCCTCGAGTCACTATCCGTACCGCAAGACAGATACCAGCAGACAAGAGAATATTAACTAAGTCTAGCTGAGCGAAATGAGATGAAATTCCCAACATTTAAAGTTCCATGTATTCTACTGATAAAGTCACTTAAAAAGATGGAAAGGGTTTGTATTTGTAGCCTACTATATTTCGCTATAAGTAACGGAACTGAGGACCAGTGGATAAAGCGTGCCGAAAGTTTTGGTTTTTTCTCAGAAATGACCCTTTTGGAAAGCCAAAATAAATAAATTGACCATATGTGGCTACAGAATTTGCCAGCGAACCCAAGTTCCGTCAGCACCTTTACCGAGGGGGTGGTGAGAAGTAGATATGAAGGTGCCTGACTTTCTCATGCCATTGCAGGGCATATTTTGCACTTTATCACTTATTACTTCAACAGCCGAATTGTGTACTGATAGTGATGTTCTTTTGAGTGTAAATCGCGACATTGCAAAGCGCGAGGAGCGCGCGAAAATTTTTAGTAGGCTTACACTAAAAACATATATAATTATTAAGAACAAAAAAGGCAAAATAAAAAGTGTAGGGGTTGTAGACCGTATCGGGGATAACATACATTGTGTCGAAAGCACCTGGACTGCCCGATGGAATAGTCAAACTTTGCTCCGTTAGTCGCTCACCAACTAACCCTATATAGAAAACCTTTTAGAGGACAGTTTTGACCACGTTGCTGAGATGATGTGGTCAATTTTGATGTGCATCTGGTAGGAAGGTAATTGAAATACTCATCCTGCAAAAATGAAGAAAATGTAAGGTATTTCAGGCACTTTTTGGAAATAATTATATCCTTCCGCGATGCAAATTCGCATTTTGAATGAAGTAAAGAAGCAGGGACCACAAGCTCTTCCAGCTCAAAATGTCAACGATCACAAATTTGAAATCATTGTGAAAGGCCTACCCGTTAGCTTACGTTTGATGGGTAGCTAAATCGGTACTTGTTGCAAACTTCTGCAATGATCCAGAGGCCACAAAACGGATCAAAAGTCGTAAGTCAATGCATGATTAATTGAAGAAATTTCCTTGGCGCAAAATATTGACTGACAAATTTAGTCCTTAACATTTTTTGTTAGGTGCAGTGTTTACCATGATGTTGAGAGTATCAGCTCAACCTGTGTCTTGGATGTTGAAGCAAATGAATCCAAGTACTCGATCGTTGGGCAAAATAAGTGGAAAATGAAGGAACTTTAGGCAACGTTTTCCCTTACTTTCTTCCGCTATGGAGAATACATTTAATCAGTAGTGTTAAACTGTAAGACAATACATGATAATTATAGACACCCCTCTCGATGCTAAAAAATCCAACGGTCATTACTTTACACACATTTGGAAACACTATATATGGACAGTCAGACTCTGAAACTTTGGTACAGTCACTGCTGGGAAACAGTGTGCCAATTAAAAACTTCTACAAGGATCCAGGGGCCTCGAAACAGATCAAATTTTATTTGCTACACAGTGGCGTAGCTAGAGACGGGGTGCAGGGGCGCCCCCCCCCCACAAAAAAGGCCTCCGAAGGCCTCTGTCGGAAATTTCTAGTCTCTGATAAATAAAAACAATTTATTTGAAACACTTACAACACTTCTTATGTTTTAAAGTAGAATTAATTACATATAGAAATGGTTACTGCCAAGGCCTGGAAGTGTCATTTAAGGCAATCTCGGAGATATTTTAATCTAATTTTTTTTCCACGCGCTACACGCCAGATGATGGTGGCTCTACTCTTAGATAGTTCATCATTACTTCAAGATAATAATTAGTAGGAAACTTTTTGCTTTTGCCCCCCCCCCCCCTCACAAAAAACATCTAGCTACGCCACTGTTGCTACAGTTGATAATAAAGGAACTGATTCGGGTCTGTTAAATACAGCCTTATACATCCGCGAGTGCAGGATCTTTCAATGAAGAGAAAGGGGTGACTTCAAGTTTGACAAATGACGAGTGTAGCGACCTTTGGTAGAGTGAAGTAAAGGATCTTCAACCCAGGACGCCCAGTGGCTCCACCCACCCAAACATCAAGTAAATCGTATAAATAGTATCCTCAATATATGTTTTCCGAGCTGAAGAAACTGGAAAATCCTTCGACCGAAAAGACAACCGACGGCTCCCCGTGCTACCCCTGAGAACCCCGCCCTACCCCTGTCTTCCTGTTATGTCATTTATAGGGCAAAGTATGAAACATTTACATCGTAGGTCATTCTATAAACATTACTACAGAAAAATAACGTATGACATTCAAGCATATCGAAACAACATCATTTGGACGTGTTTAGTGCCATAAAAAGTACGGTACTATTTCTTTAAAATACCGTTGAAATGGTTGTCTGTTCCAGCTCTCTTCCCCCTCCCCCTTCCCCCACCTTCAAATGATGTGCCTCTTTGCTTTGGGCGGTTATTTTTTCAGTTTTAAAGGTACGGTGATGCAAGAAAGAAGACCTCCGATATATTATGAAACAGAAAGTTACAGCTGGGCCGGTAAGGGGGGTAAATTACCGAAATTTCATTACCTTTCCTAAGGGCTGATCCAGGATTTCAAAGTTGGGGGGGGGGGAGGTGTCTCCATGTAGACAAAGTTCTTAACAGATGGAAAAAGGACATTCTGTCCTTAAAAAGTTGTGGGTTCGCCGAGGCGGAAGTATGCTACGGCCTTACCACATTTTTGGCCGAGGAAAGGGTAGCCTCAGCAACCCAAACTATTGATTTCCTTCCCCGAGCTTGTCATGGTAGTGTCATATGCACGGAGCCGGGAATGACTCTCATCCTGTGACCACAGTCCATAATCTGTGCTACCTCCTCACTTGGTATATCACACACTCCCATGCGTGTCAGCATCAAAGCAGGGACAGGGCCAACTAGTGAGGAACTTGGCTATTTAATCTAAGAAGTGGTTCATTTTCTGCGAGTTCTGGGCTTGCTGAGTAAATTTCCCCAACGTGTATGGTTAGTTGATTCCGAAGCATACTGAAAGTAATTGATTTACCTCTTCCCTTCGTGTTCGAGACTAGAAGGCGGGGCGTATCCAGGATTTACTAATAGAGGGCGCGAGCATGACTGATCGCCGTCCTGGAGGAAGGTTCTAAGGGGAGGGGGATTTATCTCACGGGGGATATGCAGTATGTTGTGTGATCGCCGGTGTTCCCCTCCCCTTTGGAAAAATTTTGCTTTTTTAGGAGGGATGAAATGAAAATGGTGCTATATAATCCCCATTTTTTAAGCCCATTTATGTGCTATATTTTTATCTTGTAATGAGAAAATACACACTTCATCAATATGAAAAATTGAAGTGCATTCATCAGTAGGTATCGAACTTGGTTTGCTTATTTTGGCAGTTTTGTAACAAATTTCATGGAAGGGCGCCTTGTTACTAGTATTGGAATACACGGGATTTATCTCATGGGGGATATGCAGTATGTTGTGTGATCGCCGGCCTGGGGAGTGGCGTAAGGAGAGGGGGACACAGGGGGTCCCCCTCCCCTTTGAAAATTTTTGAAAAATTAGATGTCCTAAACATGCAATCTGGTGTGCCACGTATGCTACCATTTGAAGTAAAATTTGTGTTAAATAATTTACGGTTTTAAGGAACTAAAAAGAGCAGAATCAGTGAGGGGGCATGGCCCAATGCCCCCATACGCCACTGATTCCTATCATAGCGGAGCACCACTACTGGTTGGCGGGCAGCGCACCCGGAAGTTTGGCTAAAAAGGCCTCCCAGATCGCCGTAAATGGCACCTTGAAAGTTGTTCGTTAGTTTTCTGAACAACCTTTATTTTAAGATATCCGCCATGTCTTGATCATGGTCATCTTCCTTTGTCACCTTATGCAGGTATGTCCTGGGGAAGGGGTATAAGGGGAGGGTGTCCCCTTTGAGAAATTTTGTTGATGTAAGATAGCTTAGAAACAAAATGGTGTTATCCTTGATCGATTTTCGAACTGATCATATGCTGGAAAACTTTCGCAATGAAGTGAATTTTTACTTTTGATTATAAAGGAAATACGTCTTGTCTAAATAGAGTTTATCTCCTCCCCCTGAAATTTTTTGTTGAGACAAGGTACCTTAGACAGTTAGATGCAAAATGTTACATCTTAAATTAATTACATGCTTAGAAATTATCGTTATAAAGTTGTGATATTTTGGCTGTGGCATGGCACTCGTAAAAAGGTGAAACGACAAATAAATGCTACGAATGTTAAGGGTGTATGCTACTTGTGCTATTATATTGCTCTAAGATTTCCTACTGATGCAAAGTCCCTGCAGAGTTCGAAGATCATGTACTTTTGTCGTAAATGGGCTTTGGTCACAATATTGTATTATTGACCCAATAATGGGTATAAGATGTTGAGTTTGTAATGTGACAAATGCGCGCGAAGCGCGCCGAAACTTTGCATTTTGCATCGGTGTCAGTCAAGGATTTCGAGACCTATTAGACTAATGATATAATTTTCGCACATGTTATTTTTTTTTTTTTGGACACTCAAAATCCCAGTGGGGGATCGACTGGGAGCCTGAGGGCGACAAGCTTTCATGGGGCAGCGGTCGCCCCCACGCTCCCCCGTTCCCCCGTAGCTACGCCAATGTATGTAATGGACCGTTTAATAATGTCACTGCCCTGTCCCTTAAGCTAAACTTTTTCATCCTATTGTAACGCCTTTCTCGGTGCCGGCGATGTGGATCCTCTTCCTTCCTGTTCGTCGAGTGAGAGTAGGGTGAGGGTGGGACTTAGACTACAGACAAAATATTACTGCCCCCCCCCCCCCCATAGAGAAAATGCAATGCGCAAATAATTGACAAACACAAGTGTTGAAGTCTCTACCGCTATTATTCAAAAATATTTACAACATATTAAAATGAATAGGATACAGTGATACCCAAAGCTTTACAAACAACCCTCATTCTCTACGTACAGAAACAGCTGTTGGCACACCGTACAGTGCTAAATTTCTGGTGCACGGTTTGTAAAAGCAGGTTAAAAGGTTCGCCGGCTAAATTGGAGCCGACGCCGGCGAAATAGATTTCGCCGGCTAAATTTAGCCGACGCACGGCGAAAGAGCTTTAGCCGATTTAACTTGGCCGCCGCACGGCTAAAGAGCTTTAGCCGGCTAAACTTGGCCGACGCACGGCTAAAGAGCTTTAGCCGGCTTTGTGTTTTTGCACGCAAACGCACTCACAACGTGCCGCGCAGTACAGAATACTTCTTCCCCAGAAATTGTCTAAGTCCGTAAAACCTTATTTAATCTGCCCAACCAACCCTACCAACACGGCTAGAGTTACCCCTTCACACAGAAGACAAGAGCAATTATTCTCTCTTGTGCTTCTCCTTATAAACCACCAAGACATTTCTACGTTATCTCAGTAAGCTTGTACATAACGGTCCCTCGTGCGACGGCGCAGAACTCTCTCAGCCAATCGCAGCCTACATTTCTAGGGCTGCTCAACTTAGCAGACAGGTACACTGCAGGAATTTGCATACAACTTCCCAAATACGAGTAGAAGAACAATTTAAGAATAAAACATTCCCCCAACCCTTATTAACATAATCGCTTAACCCAGCACTTGCTAGTTGTCGATCTACCAAGGGTCTTCAAGTTACTAGATACTTCCTTTACTTTTCTTAAAGCAGTTAAATTATGTGTCCGGTCTCACGAGTAAATCGAAACCTCTTATTTTCCCGCAGGGTGCCGGAAGACAACTAAGCCTTGAGATAACAAAACTCGCCGTTAGGGCTAAATTACCATCTTAAACGAAAGCACATTTGTTACACTCTTCCCGCCCAAGAGAAAAATATGTCCCCATATTTACAAACCAAAAACTTAAAAAGAATGTGTCCATGAATCTTGTAGCTATATACAACATAAATCACCGAATCTCATCAATGGATCATGACCACTAAACATCCATCACGCTCTATAGTACAGTACAATTCTAGGAACAACGCAGTTATTATAAGTGTCGCTCATGAAATGCTTGTAATTATCTTGTAATTGAAGCTTATTTTCTTTTTCTCTGAAAACAAATTGTTATTTTGAGAACCACCTTCACGAACTTTAAACATACGAAATTAAAATTTGTCTAGCCCTCAAGTATGCTATGGAATAGCACAAACGGATAGGTAGTGGACATGATTCTGCTCAATTAAAGGTAATCAAATACACTTCCTTCTTGAAAGCAGCATAACATTAACACACACATCCGGCACAAAAGTCTATTTCCTAATGAGAAAATGCAGTGTCCAATTTTAACACAAAGAAAAATAACTTGTAAAACATGAAAAGTGAAGTGTCCATTTTTGAAAGAAAAACTTGCGTCTAAGCAAACGTTTTTAACACAACATGAGTATCCAATGCACAAAATCAATAAAACACAAAAGAAAGTGACACACTCAAGTAGCCTCACAAACTACGTATCCAATGCGATTGACACAATCGTAGCGTCCAATATGAAAAATAAGAAAACATAATGTTTATTGTAAATGTACAAATCTTCTTCGCTAAACAAAATTGCTGCAGCGAACACTGAGAGTCGGCCGAAATTATGCTAAGCTCGTCATAGGGGGCATCCACAGACAATCATTTCTAAAAAAAAAGTTACAAAGTTTGACAATTTCTTTCCAGGAAGTAAAATAATTTTCAGTTCGTCGTCCCGGCTTGTTCGATAGCGATATTGTTAAAGGGTTTATAAATCAAACTTTTCCTTCGTCACGAAAATTCTTCCGTCTGGCAAGACAACCGTTGAAATCCTTTCCTTCACATGACCGTCGCAAATTGTTGCAGTACCGGTCTTACGGCTATCGATTGTAGCGCGTCGTACCTCCTCACAGCCGTGTCATTTCCAACCTCTCCGTCGGTGTCATGGCGGGCCGACTCCCTGGAAGTTTCCCCGGTGTCGCAATTGGTTTGAGATGTCTGCTCGATTACACCAGATTGTGGGCCTTCTCGTGTTTCTACCTGGGCTTGGGGGCCTGGCTGTTGACGGTCCCCAAGGACGTCTTCTCCATTTCTTGAGGCTTCTGTAGGTACAGCCCCCTCTTTTTGATCTGCTGATTCTGGTCTCCTCAACGGTGTGGCGTATGGGGTCGGGGGATTACTTCCGTGCTGCTCTCTTAAGTCCTTGACAGAATGAGGAGAACCTAGAATTTCATTTAAACTTGGCCAATCCAGATGTTTCCGCTGTATCTTTGGGGGCGTACGCTGGCCCTTGGAAGTGGAGGCTGGCTTCACAACTGAAGGTGCTGATTCCCCCTTTTGACTCTCGGGATGGCGTCTCGAACAGTGGCGCGCAACGTCACCTTTCCTGATAGAGGTGTAATCACAATGGTCACACCTAAAAAGTTTGCCTTTGCCATGTTCTCTTCGGAAGTGGCGCTTCAGTTCGTCAAGGGTAGCGTATCTCCTCTTGCAAGATTTACATCTAAACTCTGTATCGTAGAAATCCGACATATTTCGAAAATCGCTTTCTTATTGTATAAGTATATAAAGTAGGAGGATGACAACACAAGTACGTGTGAATAGCAAAGTAAAGTTGCTGGGAATGAAGTGTGATTAATGAGTTACAGAGTGGAGTAGAGAGGGGAAGGAGGAAGAAAATAGCTTTATCTCAGGGTAATATCTCTACGGCTTGACAAGGGATCGTCAACAGTGGTGTGAGGTTACCTATTAGAGATTCATTGTCTCGTACCCGCCGGCGGTCAGGGAGGTAGACTTCCGGTCGGCTTCACAAAAGAAAGATAATCTTTCTCCTAAGTTGTTGTAAAGGGAGTACGTTTTGTTTTCTGTGTTTTGGTAGGCTACTTCAGTCCCTCGTAGAAGCATGGCAGAAGCACTGAAAGTTACTGATTTTCTGGTTGCCTTGGTGCAGCCTCCGCGGCAGGCGTTGTTTTTGTATGTCTAATTAGCCAAAGTGGTGGGTCGTCTCCTAAGTAGGGTTTGAGACGGTCGCAGTGAACAACTTGAGGTCTTCTTTTCGGCCCCATCTTGACTCTATACACTACGTCTGTTACTCTTTTCAATATGAGCCCCGGTCCAATCCATTTCCTTCTCAGTTTGGGCGATAGACCTTTCTTCTTGTTTGAGTTCATCAGCCAAACAAAATCTCCCTTATTAAAAACCTGGTCACTAGTCCTCCTGTCATGGAATTTTTTCTGTTTGGTGCCAGCTTTTTGTAGATATTCCTGGGCCATCTCGTGGATTTTGTATAGGGTTTCTTCTAGGCGCTTTACATATTTTGGTACTGAGTTCCGGGGAGAATCGTGGTGGTCTGGGAGTTTGGGGAGTTGGGCGCAGAGTGGTAAGTTTACCCTCCGCCCAAATATGACCTCAGCCGGTGAAAATTTGGTACTTTCGTGCTCCGCGGATCTATACGCCATCATCAGGTAAGGCAACCACGTGTCCCAATCTTGCTGATTTTCCGCTACAACTAGAGATAGCATACATTCCAGGGTGCGGTTGAATCTTTCGACCATTCCGTCGGACTGGGGGTGGAAGGGGGTTGTTCTAGTTTTCTTGATGTCCAAAAGACGACAAAGGTGTTGGAACAATCCAGATTCAAATTGGCGACCCTGGTCAGTGTGAATTTCGTCAGGTACCCCGAAGCGACAAATAAACTCTTCCACCAAGATTCGGGCCACTGTTACTGCTTCCATATCAGGTATACCATAAGCTTCCGTCCACTTGGTGAAATAGTCGGCGATGACCAAAACGTACCGATTTCCCCGATTTGACATTGGCAATGGGCCCATGATGTCCAATGCACAGCGTTGCATCGGGTGTCCCGCCCCATAAAGTTTCATTTTCGACTTCACTTTCTTTGTGGGTCCCTTCCTAGATGCACAGTCGTCACAGCTTTTGCACCAGTTCTCGACATGCCGTCTATACCCACTCCAGTAGAAGCGCTCCCTTATCCTTGCTAGAGATTTCTTCGCCAATAAATGCCCCGAGAGTTTGTGGTTATGAGCTTGGTCCAGTACCTTTTCCTGTATTTTCTTGGGCACTAGAAGCTGTAGAAAGGTGTGTTGCCCAGTATCTGACTCAAAACGCCTGTATAATACGCCCTCTATTACCTCCAGTCTGTCCCATTGACCCCAATAATTTTTCATCGCCGCACTTCCTGTTGTGATTTGCTCCCAATCGGGCCTTGAGTGTTGTACCTCCTTCCAAAGAAGAATTGGTCCAATGTCCTTATCGTTCAGTTGGAGTTCTCGTAATTGGCTACTGGTCCATCGTTGGAACCAAGATGTTGACTCGTTTGATTCGTTACTTGCTGTGTCCTCCGTCTTGGAGTCGGGCTCATCGGGTGAGGTCCCGCCTTTGTCCCCCAATACAAATATATGTCCTTGCGTCAAGTCTACTGAATCCACTCTCACATCTTTCCCGTCGTATTTATCACAATGTTTGCATTCCACGCATGGCCGCCTCGACGGTGCGTCTGCTGGCCGCCTCGACATTGCGTCTGCGTTGCCGTGGAGTCTTCCAGGCCTGTGTTTAAGCTCAAAGTCGTACGTAGAGAGCGTTTCCAGCCATCTTGCCAACTGGCCTTCGGGGTTCTTAAAATTTGTTAGCCATCGCAAGGCCCCATGGTCCGTCCGAACAATAAATCTAGCCCCATATAGATAGTGGTGAAAGTGTTTCACAGATGCAATCACAGCTAATAGCTCCTTTCGGGTCACACAGTAGCTTTTCTCAGCCTTTGACAGGGCCTTACTAAAGTAAGCCACGACAGTCTCCTGGGTTGAACCCTCCTTCTGTTGTGACAGCACAGACCCGATCCCAAAATCGCTGGCATCCGTATCCAGAACAAAAGTCCCTTTTTCTTCGGGGTAGGCTAAGATAGGCGCCGACGTCAAGGCTTGTTTCAACTTTGTAAAAGCTAATTCACACTCGTCTCTCCATTCAAATTTCTTACCCTTTTCCGTTAGCCGAAACAAGGGGGTACAGATTTGAGAAAACCCCTGTACAAATCTTCGATAGTAAGAACACACTCCTACGAAGCGTCTTACGTCTGTAATACTGCACGGTGTCGGCCATTCGACAACGACCTTAACGTTGTCGGGGTTCGGGGCGATACCACTGCTAGAGACCACGTGACCGAGGTAGCTGACTTTGGGCTGAAATAGGTGGCATTTCTTGGGGTTGAGCTTCAACTTTGCCTCCCGCATCCTCTGTAATACTTCATTTAGTCTGTTCAGAGTTTTATCAAGCGAGTTGCCGTGAACAATGACGTCATCAAGATACAACAAACAAGTCTGCCATTGTAGGCCCTTCAGCACCCGCTCCATCAGCCTTTCAAAAGTAGCTGGGGCGTTACACAGCCCAAAGGGAAGGACCTTGAACTGGTAAAGCCCCCCATATGTTACGAAGGCAGTTTTCGGTTGGTCACTTTCCTTCACCTCCACTTGCCAGTATCCGCTTGCTAGATCTAAGGTACAGAACCATTTAGACCCAGCTAGCGTATCCAGGGTGTCGTCAATCCGCGGCAGAGGGTACGAGTCCTTTTCCGTGACTTCATTCAGCTTGCGGTAGTCGACGCAAAATCTCGTGGACCCGTCTTTCTTTCTTACAAGTACTACTGGCGACGCCCACGCACTTGCCGAAGGCTCGATGACGTCATTTTTCAGCATTTTCTGTATTTGTTCCTCTGCTTCACCCTTGTGATGAATTGGTAACCTGCGTGGCGGCTGGCGGATTGGTTTAGCGGTTCCTGTATTGATTGTATGCTGGACCAAGTCTGTGCGCCCAAGGTCCTCTTTAGAACGTGCGAACACGTCAGCATTATTAATCAGCAATTCTCTGACTTTTGCTCCTTCTGCGTCTGTTAAATGCTCGCAGCTCTTTTCCGCCAGTTCTCGGAGGTGTTCTTGAATCTTATTTGGGTCCCTCCCAGTATCAGTTTTCTCGGTCACTACTCGGCAGTTCACTGTTTCAGGGTTAGCCCCCTTCACAATTTCTGCAGAGTGACATTCACCTACGACCGTTCCCTCATAAAGTGTTATGGGCCTATCCGAGGGGTTCATCAGCCTCAATGGGATTACATCTTTAGAGGGGTCCACAAGCACTTTTGCCGCCATTAGGTGGTGATGTTCTACGAACTTCTCGGTACACTCTATTACAACAGGACTTGCAGGCCCAGGGCCATCACGTATCCTTCCTGCTACCATCTTTTCGCTACCAGGGGGAACAACCACAGTCTTCGCCACAACAACCTTCCTACCGGCATCAATTTCGACCATGTCAGTATCTTGTTGTGTGGTACCTATGGTAACCTTCCCCTTCCCAGCGTCAATGGTGCAGTTGTATTTTTGTAGAAAATCGTACCCCAGGATTGCATCGATATCGATATCAGCCACCCAAATGTCGTGCGTGACCTCCAGTCCTCCCACTTTTAAATGGAACTTTCTGCGCCCCTTGAACGGTAATGGTCTGCCATCAGCTACTGCCATATCCAAGGAAACGTTCTCTAACCCGAGACCCCTTCCCTCTGACAGTCGCTCATATAAACTGGTTCGTATTACAGTAAGGTCAGCCCCGGTGTCTATAAGAAATTTTACAGCAACACCCTCCAGCTCGCCCCTTACATACAACCCTCTGGCACCAACAGACCCCAACCGACTCCATAAAAGTGGTGACTTGGTGGGCTTTTCTTGTGGGTAAGTCGGTTTCCGCCCTACGAAGCCGACTTCGGGTCGTTTTCCAACTTGTTTTCGTCCTTTTCTGTGGAAACTTCTTTCTTTGGGTTTGGACAATGTCTCCTTAAGTGGCCCTCCTCCCCACAGTTCCAGCACTTCAGGGGGGTTCGCCGGTCCTTGTTATCGTGTTTGAGACCCTGCTGTGATTCTCTCTTAAATAAATTTGTCATATGTTGTGTCAGATCTGAAAACCCCTTTAACATAACGGCTGCTATGTCATTCGTTCCATCCAATTTTTCTGTGTCGGTCTTCCCATTCGATCCGGGCTCTTTACCCGAAAGCGCCCTCACTCCGAGCCGTTTTGTGACTCCTTTCTTCTGTTCTGCCAGGTTAAAGGCTTCTAGTTCAGTGGCAATGCACACTGCTTCCTTCAAGCTTTTTGGGCGTGCCTGGTAAATCTTCCAACGAATGTCGCTGTCCCCACTCGCATCAATGAACGCCTCCTTTGCTAGTGTTTCTTTCATTTCAACAGAAGCCTTGGGATATGCCTTTGAGAGGAGGCGCTGAATATCGTGTGCTAATTCTGGGATAGTTTCCCCCGATTGTCTGCTTCTGTTTCTTAGCAGAGTACGAAATAGTTCCGTCTGGTTAGCCCTACCAAACCTCTGTACAAGGCTATCAACCAGCGTACTGAATTTCCTTCTTTTCCCATCCTCTAAGTCCGCAAGTACAGCCTGTGCTTTGCCCCTCAAACTAGCAGCAAGCTGTAATGCCTTAGTTCTTTCATCCCATTCATTAAGCTCAGCGATTAACTCAAACTGAACTACATAGTCTTCCCAGGGTGTACTTCCATCATATGGGGGCGCCTTAACCCTCTGGGGTCTATCTGTTGGGTAACTTGGTTCCCGGGCAGGTTGATCCCCCCTTGGTACTCTCCAGCCTTCATAATCATATGTGCCCAGACCCTCATCTCTGGGGTAGCCGCCTTTCATTTCATTAGACCAGGGATTTGTTTGGTGTGGACTATAAAAGCCCCTGTTATTATTGTAAGGCATCCCATCATCCTCAGTTAAACCTACGAATGGTTGGTTGTATTCGCCCCTATCCCACCTGCCGTACCTTGTTCTGCCCCTAGTATATTCTGTCCTCATTGTATTCTCCCAAGCGTTACTTTGGTCATGTGGGTGGGGAACGTTTGTACCCTCCTTATATCTGTATTGTTGTTCATTAGTTCCAACCCGGAGAATGGGTTATTAATTTGTCTGGTAGTACCGGACCCGTACCACCCCGCTCGGTAAGGTTCCTCTTTACCCTCAGCTCGACTTTGCATCATATTAGGTCCCGAATTATTCATCTGATGTGCATTACGAGTAGACCTAATGTCAGGTGTAGTCTCATCTAACCGCAGACCTCTGGACCACACATCTGCTAGAAAGTTACTCTCTGCCCCCGAATGGCGGTCACCAATCTCCCGGGCGTCAGGTTCCCATGGCTGTTCAGTCTTCTGCCGGTCTGCTTCACCCGCCCTTCGTTGAACATCAATTAAGGGGCGGTACTCCGCTCCTCTGTTAGGTTGAACCCATTTTCCTTGGTCGACAGCAACACCTGGCTGGTGGTTCTCCTCAACTTCATCTTGCACATCCACCCCTGTCCTGTGGTCCTCTGCCGCTGTTGTTTCGTCCGTAGTCTGATACCTCGATCCGCTGTACAGGGGGTCGAACTCTGCCAAGTCTGACCGCGTCTCATCTAGTGTAACCATCCTCTCACTCTCTGACCCATCGTCGAATGGATTAGTTCGGTTCATCTTGGTTCGTAGCACACCGCCAGTCAAGTACCAGTATCCCTAACCGCTGCCACCAGTTGTAACGCCTTTCTCGGTACCGGCGATGTGGATCCTCTTCCTTCCTGTTCGTCGAGTGAGAGTAGGGTGAGGGTGGGACTTAGACTACAGACAAAATATTACTGCCCCCCCCCCATAGAGAAAATGCAATGCGCAAATAATTGACAAACACAAGTGTTGAAGTCTCTACCGCTATTATTCAAAAATATTTACAACATATTAAAATGAATAGGATACAGTGATACCCAAAGCTTTACAAACAACCCTCATTCTCTACGTACAGAAACAGCTGTTGGCACACCGTACAGTGCTAAATTTCTGGTGCACGGTTTGTAAAAGCAGGTTAAAAGGTTCGCCGGCTAAATTGGAGCCGACGCCGGCGAAATAGATTTCGCCGGCTAAATTTAGCCGACGCACGGCGAAAGAGCTTTAGCCGATTTAACTTGGCCGCCGCACGGCTAAAGAGCTTTAGCCGGCTAAACTTGGCCGACGCACGGCTAAAGAGATTTAGCCGGCTTTGTGTTTTTGCACGCAAACGCACTCACAACGTGCCGCGCAGTACAGAATACTTCTTCCCCAGAAATTGTCTAAGTCCGTAAAACCTTATTTAATCTGCCCAACCAACCCTACCAACACGGCTAGAGTTACCCCTTCACACAGAAGACAAGAGCAATTATTCTCTCTTGTGCTTCTCCTTATAAACCACCAAGACATTTCTACGTTATCTCAGTAAGCTTGTACATAACGGTCCCTCGTGCGACGGCGCAGAACTCTCTCAGCCAATCGCAGCCTACATTTCTAGGGCTGCTCAACTTAGCAGACAGGTACACTGCAGGAATTTGCATACAACTTCCCAAATACGAGTAGAAGAACAATTTAAGAATAAAACATTCCCCCAACCCTTATTAACATAATCGCTTAACCCAGCACTTGCTAGTTGTCGATCTACCAAGGGTCTTCAAGTTACTAGATACTTCCTTTACTTTTCTTAAAGCAGTTAAATTATGTGTCCGGTCTCACGAGTAAATCGAAACCTCTTATTTATGGAACGCGAATTACGCAAAGTTCGTCAATAACGGCGTAATCGTTAGTAACAGCGGCATACATTGAGTTAATAACGGCGTGATTATCAACAACAGCGTGGTAAATGTTGGTAATTACGGCCTGATTTTAAGAAACAACGTGGTATGTATTGGTAATAACGGCGTAACTTTAAGTAAAACGCGGTACGAGTGGTTAACAGTGGCGTGATACCAAGTACAAACGGCGTGATCCTTTTCAATAACGAGCTAAATGTCGTTAACGACCTTTTCGCGTTCAACAGGCTGATTGTAAGTAAACACGCGAAAGCAGTTAACAACGTGAAAGCAGTCAATGGCGCTGTTGCAGTCAAGGCAAATTCAATCAACGGCGATGTAAACGGAAGCAACAACACGATTCGCATCAACAACGCAAACTTCAATGGCGCTGTTACTTACCGTATTGGCGATATTTAAAGACACGGCTGATGTGGAGGCGAGGCGGAATGACTCCGTATCGGCCGGACCAGTGCTTGACAGGATGAAAAATAAAAAGGCACGTTAAGTAAATTCGAAATGCTGGAATCCTAGTGAACGATTTTTTTTTCAATCCAGAGATAGTGAGTCCAAGCAATGAAAGAACCTGATAGATGAGGAAGGTTCCGAATATGTTCCTAGGGAAATTGCGAAACTCAAAGTCCACGGTAAAGAACAAAGAAGCATATGCCATATGGCGGCAAAACGTTTAGCGCATGGTGTGGTCTCAAATGAAAGGGTGAAGTAAACTATACTGTTCATTCGCGGTAGTAAGAAGCTTTTCTTAGCTGGGTGCCAGGGGACGTAGGCTACGTTTCAGACCCCTGGTGAGAATGACCTGTAGGGGCGCTTCAAAATAAGAAGAGCCTGAGAATTTGGTGAAAGCATGCAATAATTCGGGGCTCTTCGAAGGGTGGGTATAGATACCTATGCCTCAGTACGGTAAAAACCTAAAATTTAAGGCCGCCGACGGGAGCCATTTGGGAGTTGAGCGGTCCGTCGGGGAGCAGGGGCTGCGCCCCACATATGATAGCATAGGCTATAGAAGAATAGGCCTAATACAATAACTTTAAGTGGGATTTTTAAGATCTCGTTTCTCTCATTCGCAATGAACTTCATATAATTTTAGTATGTGGCATTGGCGCAGCTACGGTAAGGTGACCAGACGTCCCCGATTTTCGGGGACAGTCCCCAATTCCAGCGTTCCGTACCCGATTAAAAAGTGTCCCCGATTTATAAAATTGTCCCTAATTTTGAAATGTCCCAAAACATTAAAAATTAATGTTGCAAAATTAATATTTTGTTCAATGTGTAAGCCTACTATACCTTTCGCAAACTTCAGATGGAGGCTGAGACAGTGTTGTAACGAGTCATGACTCGAGTCACTAATTTTCAAAAGGGAAATGACTCGAGCAATTGTATCATAATTTTACTCATTGAAATAATACAATGACTCGAGTCAGTGACTCGACTCGAGTCACATTGAAAGTAGTAAATGACTCCACTCGACTGCAAAATTGAGTGACTAGTTACAACACTGGGATGAGATAATGGTCCGTAATGCCCATGCACAACGTACGTATAGGCAAACAGTTACCTGCAATCACAGAAATTTCAAGTCAAGAGCACCGACGACTTTTTTTCTGCTCACGGTGATCACACATGCACTGTAGCCAATTAACGAAGTGCGGTAGCAGTGGTTCCATACAGGGCCTTGTTTAACATACATACTGGAGGGCCGTGTCCCCAAGCCCCCTGCACGGCCCCCTAGTCAGCTCATTTGCCCCCCACCCCTTTGGTCCCTTTTTCTGGAATTCTTGAAACCAGTAGCGTACCAAAGGAAGGAGGGGAGGGGGTTCCAACGAGCTCTTGGTTTTTTTAGTAAGCTGAAAATATTGTAGGCTTATATATAAGCCACCAGAGGTAAGGAAGTGTGGCAAATTGTTCTTTACTATAACGTACTGGTAACACATAACAGTCAGAAAAACGTAAAAATTTTACCATACTTTGTATATTGAGGGGCAGACATCACCATATTTTGACAATCTGCCAACAGTTTTAAGAAGATTGGTTTTCCATCCTAGAAAATACTGAAAATACCGTTCCTAGGAGCTTAATAGCAGAGCCTGAGGAGGGCGATTTCCGGTAATCTGGGGGGGGGGGGGGAATTTATCCAAACTAATTTTCTGGAACGCTCCGCCCCAACCAGTGGTGGCGCTTCGCTTAGATATTCTTCCCACAATCCTTAGCTCCCCAGTCCAAAATCCTGGGTGCATCACTGGTGGAAGTCACTGCCTAATGTTAAGCAGACGGGGAGGGAAGGGGGTACTATAAAATGACCTCACTCAGTGACTAAATAAAATAGGCTATAAATAATGTATGAATTTTCTTATAAGCCATTGGAAGTCCCGTTTCTGGCAATCTTTTTTCTTCTTTGTAATGTATGCGCCGACTAATGGTCGGGTTCTGTTTAAGTTGCAGGCGCGTGTCCAGAGGGAGTCCAGACCCTCCTGCTCGCGCCGAACTTTTTTAACTTTATTTTTTGTAATGGAAAAAAAACTTCAAATGATGCTAAAAAGTGCACCAGATTGCATCTGAGGGTGCTTAAAATATTCAAAAATTTCTCAGGAGGAGGGAGACACTCTCTCCTCCTCTAGACCCCTTTCACAATACGGCCATTTTAACCAAAAATTAGTATCCAGTAAATTATGAACATTTCCAGTCACATATGATCAGCTCAGAAACATCACCATTTTGCATCTAAGCTACCTTAAATTAACAAAAATTTCTCAGAGAGCCCCCTCCCCTATACCCCTTCCCCAGCTAGGCCGGCGATCAGGTCCGGCAGTTATCCCCCATGCAAAATCCTGCCTACGCCAGTGCCTAGACCCGCCGCCGTGCGCGGGCACCTTCGGGCGAAAGGGCTTCCCCCTCAGGCCAGACCCCTGTCAGCTGCTGAAAATCCTGGACACGCCCCTGAGTTGGCCCCTTTTGCGGAATTCCCCCCCCCCCCCACTAACAAATTCTTAAAAAGGGCCCTGAAAAGGTTAGGGTAATTCGACTAAAAACATGGCCAAAGTATCAGGCAAAAAAATGAAAATGTAACTTCAACAATCAGTTGCATATGGATTTTCCGCACGTGAAATTAGTTCATGGAAAATGCAAGTAAGCAATTTTATTCCAATTTACCCCCCCCCCCCACACACACACACACACGCACACACAAAACATGAAAAAGTTTGCTAAAAAGTTATAGTACTCTACAGTATCACCATTTTACTTTTGTTCTCAGCAATCTTACGTGCATACAAATGTCTCAAGGGGGAAAAGAACACCCTTTAACCACTCCCTCTCATCAAGCCCCCCCCCCCAAAAAAAAAAACATTTCCAATGAAAAGGTATTTCCACTGAAGGATAAAAAAATTTCCCCAGTAAACCACCATAACTAAACCTCCAAGGTTAATTAAAAAAAGTCTACAATCTCGCACCATTTTGCATCTAGGCTCTTTAAAAAAGCAAAAAAAAAAAAATTTAAGGGGAGGGGGACCCACCCTCCCCTTACACCCCTCCCCCAGGCCGGCGATCACACAACATACTGCATCCGGCCACTATCTAGTTGTGCCCCCTCGTCGAACTGTTGTGCCACCTTGTGCTCCCCCAGAATAAAAAAGTCTGGTGACGCCAATGATCGGAGGGGGCATTATTTTGATCCTTTACCCGATCCCAGACGGATCTCGTTAGGCCATGCTGTATTTATTCTTCAAGCAAAATTTTTCGTGCACACCTCTAGCTCTGAGTCTAATAAGCCTTCTATCTGTACATGACTTTGTACAAGCTTCAATAAAATCTTCAAATCCACTGCGATAAAAAAAAAACCTCCACTCTTCCAGCAAGCGCCATGAAACATTGAGCATGTAGCTGTCTTCCAGCTCCATGAACATTGAGCATGGAGCTGTTTTCTAGCTCCCTGCATAGGCTCATTGACTTAGCCTACTACCAATCGTGTTGTTGCTCCCATTTACATCGTCGTTAATTGCATTTGCGTTGACTGAAACAGCGCCATTGACTGCTTTCACGTTGTTAACTCATATTACATGGTTACTTACAATCAGCCCGTTGAACGCGGAAAGGTCGTTAAAGACATTTAGCTCGCTATTGAAAAGGATAACGCCGTTGTTAACCTCTTGCTGTACGAGGCCACTTTGTAACACGCCGCTGTTAACTACTTTTACCGCCTTGTTACTTAAAGTTACACCATTGTTGCCGATATTAACCACGTTGTTTCTTAAAATCAAGCCGTTATTACCAACATTTACCACGCTGTTGTTGAAAATCACGCCGTTATTAACTCAATGTACGCCACTGTTACTAACGTTTACGCCGTTATTAACGAACTTTGCGTAATTCGCGTTCCATACTTATTTTCCCGCAGGGTGCCGGAAGACAACTAAGCCTTGAGATAACAAAACTCGCCGTTAGGGCTAAATTACCATCTTAAACAAAAGCACATTTGTTACACTATTATCATAATAGCGGTAGCCTACTTTTTTATCGCACAAAAATTAATCGTTGTCAGATTTTGTGTACTGTGAAAACGAAAACCAACAAAACGAAGGATTTTGTTAATAAATTTTAGTCGCGCATGTATTTGGTAGAAATTAACTTTACCAACTGACAACACAGATCTATGTCTGTGACTGATAAGCACACCTGATTAGATGTTCGGTCGGAGTAACGCCATACATAAGCTGCTTCACGCTGCACTTGTGCACATATTGTATTGCGAAAAGTAGACATTCACGAACAACCAACTAAAACTATCACTCTCACACTATAGGGAAGAAGTTAGAGCAGAGTAACGTGCTAGATATATTTGCTTAGGCGATTTGCGGCATTATAAAGTTTTTGGGTGGCCAAATTGGGTTAATCGGGGGGGGGGGGAGGGTGAGTTAAGACTGGCACTTCGCATGGTCGCCATATTTGTCGTTTTGTTTTTCTTTTGCTCAGTTTTTTTTTTTTTTCATCACGGCCAATAGGGGGCGGGCGCCTGTTCCCCATGGATACGCTACTGAAAGGTGATACTCCGTCGCCCCCAAATTGCTTTAAAAATTAGGCTCTTGCAGACGTCCCTTAATTATCTGTCTTACAAGTACCTTTTAAAATGTGTTTAACATAACAACTACAAACAAATCGGAAATGCAAGGAATTATTTGCAATAATTCAGACAGTAACGCAAGGATTGTCACATGATAAAAAACTATCCATGAATTAGGATGTCGGGGTATACTAATTCTGATTGGGGCGACTGCATATTCTATTTAAGATTGTCAATGTTTTAAATTTTTTGCGGACCCCAATAGTGGCAGTATATATTTATCGTACAAGAGGAAGGTTTATACCCCCTCCAATTTAATTAGCAGAGAGGACTCCCAAACCCAAACTTTCTGGGCCGCTTTGATGTCTTAGATTGATGCCGAACGGGAGGGGCATGTAGTGTTCTACACAAATTTTCAAGAGAGAGGGGACGGCCCCCATATCTCTAAAAATCATTGATAATTGAGATGCTAAATGATAACATTTTTCGATTGGATGGATTTTCTTAGAGGGCCGGATCGATATATTTTCAGGGGGCGGTCGCTTTTTCAGGGGGCAGAAATTTTACTCTGTGAGCTCAGCTAGCCGCCCCGTAAAACCCTTCATGGAGAATATTGGCATGGAACTGCAGCGATTTCTCCCTTTTGCCATTGCCTGATAATCTTCAAGGAAATAAAAGTGATTTAATATCTCGGCCGAAGAAGTCGCGATAAACAACTTCAGCTTACAGTTCTCTTTCCTCCTTCTCTCACACTCTCTACCTCTTTAATTTGTTCTTTAGTCCCTCCTTTAATGTCCTTTTTTTTCTGTGTGAAAATCGCAAGTCTATATATTTTTTATTATATTTTATTATAAATTTCGTTCCCACAGTCCGTTTCCTTTTATCTGAAACTGCTGCTCGGCTCACTCTTTCGTCCCTAGATCTTCCGTTCTGATTTCTCACCATCATGATTTCCATGCCACCCCCCCTTTTTTTAACTCCCTCATCCTTGTCATCCGCTCTTGCAGTTTGCAAAGTTAGCCCTACTCAATCCCCGTTCCTGTTCCAGCCACTTTCAGCCTTAACATCCTTTCATATTCTGTCTTTTCTATCATCCCTAGCCCTGCCTTTCACAGCACTAGTCCCCGTGTAGGTCTTTCTCTGTTTTATTTATCAAACCAATTTCCTCTTCTCCCTTCTTCTTATCAATAAAACGCTATTCTTTTCTATTTAGAGGCTTCACCTATACATCTCAGCAGAGATCGCACAAAGAGGACAAAGACTTCTACCTATAGCAATTCAACCCTGTAAATTAACTTCCTGCCTTATCTACAATAGTAGGCCTCAGTGTATTGCAGCAAGGAGGTGTTATTATGGCTGGTCTGGTTAATTAAATATATAATTGCAGCAAAGTCTAGTCCATGAACGACTTACGTAAGGTATAAATCTGCATTGCCTGGTGCCAAAATTGTGAGCAAAACGAGCGTCTAGAATGCTTCTGTAATTACTTTTCTCAAATGTTCCATTCAAAAGAAAATTAAAAATTCCAAACACCATTTAAAATAACTTTGATCCACTTTTCCACCTTTTGTTTCTTTTTATGTTGATTACAACTTACAAGTCAGTATTTGCTATACGAGTTACTCCAAAATAACCCCGTTGCCTTTTTGAGG
>JAIZAY010000441.1:0-47327 GCA_029531755.1 Holothuria leucospilota | reverse complement strand
CTTTCTAATTCTACTATCGCTACCAATTTTTCACTGGCCCACTGTAAATATGACAAATTTTATGGCCAAATTAGCTGGTACCTTGCAGAGTAAGAGTTAGACACCAAAGGAGACATGGGAGTGTGAAGGGCCTCAGTCCAGGTGAAATGTGTTTGGATCAACTTAGAATCATGCATCATTTTGTGCAATTACCTTGTAACAGTGATATGAGCACCCAGTAGGAAGGGAAGGGGTCTATGACTTCTTGTCCCTCTCTTCATGGTTTCAGAAACATCCATTACAGTAATTCAAGAGTGGCATATATTCCAGCAACTCCATTAGATTTAGATCAACCTAGAGACTCAAGTTTGTTTCACGTAACAGTGATATATATGGCAATAAAATAAAAATTTTTAACTTAAATGTACCATAAATATTGCCAAGAAAAGTTGCCATCCTGTCAGTAAATCATCCCTTCCATGCTTCGCAACATATCCAGGAACTGGTAAAATATTTGTACATTTGGAATGAAATCATCAGAGTGTTTAGCCCTGTAGCTCTACCTGTAAGAAGACTCTTTCCACAGCACATATTTACACCTGTGTACTGAAGGCTAGGTTCATTATACTACACATACTGTATTTACATTAGGCTATGGTCAAAGTGCAAAGCCTCTCTGAAGAAAGATACCCCATAGGGAAAACCTGTCCACCTAAAGCTTGCAATTATATTGCAAATAGTTGTTTTGCTTCTAATGCACATGTCAGGCAAATGTTTTGGGTATACCTAATTGATCTAGGTTATTTTCCATTATTAATTCTGACAAAAGAAATTGCTATCTCTGCTTTCAACAGTAAAAAGTGTATGCAGAGAACGTGTAGCTTGCTTTTCAGATCAAACCATGCATTTTGTGACTGAAATCTCTCCTTGGGGATGTAAAAGAATTTGCCTTCATAACTACATGTGTCAATAACTGTCACAGAAATAATATCAATAAGTTAGGTTATTTTCCAGGTCATTCAGAATGATTACATAATCAACATTTTGAACAAGGTCTGATGACTTCATTTACACTACATAATGCTTCTATACAAAGCCTTGAGGCTTGATCAGCGAACTACATCAAAACATTAATTCATTCGAGTTGCCTGTATTTAACCGCTACATATTTTACCCCGCTTCAAAAATGTTTGAAATTCTTTGACAAGGCCGTTTAGGCCAAATAAACAACAATTTTCACTGAGTCAATTTTAAGATGACTTTGCAACTTTTCAACAGTGGCGAATTTCAACTGGCCCAGAGGACCAGTTGTGCAGCATTTTAATATTGCAACGCAAAAATCGCTGGCCTCGGGCCAGTGGGATAGCCCTGATCTTCGAATTTATATCAGCAAGGCTTTGGCCAGACAGCGAGTCCAGCAGTCATTTGGACTCCCTGAATCCTAGATAGCCTCATATGTTTTGTACAATTTAATGTAAGAATTTCACTAGTATTGCCTATTTAGACTCCCTGAGCTCACCATCCTGGCTATACCCTGTATACCAGGATAAATTATATTAAAGACTGGTATAAATTCCAGTTTATGTCAGGGTTAATTCAATTTTATATCGGTATATTTTCCTGCACACTGATTGGTGTGAATATATACCACTTCAATTAATACCAGGATAAATAATGGTGTATTTGTCCAACGTGGCTTTCCATATCATACAGAGCTTGGTGCAACCTATCTTACGTACGTACGTATAGGCCTAGAGCTTGTGAATTGAAAGTATGCAATACTTGCTTATACATTTGAGCTTGAGAAGTTAAAAGTATGCAATGAGTGAGGCTTCGCTCATATATTTGCCATGTGGATAAGTGATCACTGACTATTTGTTCGCACAGCTGCTAGTCGATGTTTGAATAGCAGACATAACATAACATAACAGGTTAAAGGTCAAAGTAGGGCTAAGGCCCTATAAGATGCCCTGAAGTCCATACAACCTTAACTTAGAAGAAAGAACCAACCAACACCAAACGAGCCCAGCACAATTATATTCTACCACACTTATGGAAGAACTTGTCAATGTTAACCTTAAAGCAGTGCACAGATGTGGAGTTAACTACCCACTCAGGCAGACTATTCCACTCGTTAACAACTCTATGAGAAAAGCTGTACTTCCTAATGTCGAGCCTTGCAAAACACTTAACTAGCTTCTTACAATGGCCTCAAACCCGAGAATCACATTGAACCTTAAAATAATTGCAAGATGACAAAGGATTCCTTTCAGAGAGAAATTTGTACACCTGAAGCATGTCCCCCCTAATCCTCCTCAACTCCAGGGTTGTAAGCCCAAGATGCTTAAGTCTAACATGATAAGGTAGGTGTCTCACCTCCGGTAAAAGGCGAGTGGCTCTCCTCTGAACTTGCTCTAAAAGAAGCTTGTCCTTTTCATAGAAGGGACTCCAAGCCTGGGCTGCATAGTCAAGGTGGGGTCTTACCAACTGCTTATACAGATTTGGTACATTTTCTTTACTAAAACTACTGAAATTCCTCTTTTGGTACATTTTCTTTACTAAAACTACTGAAATTCCTCTTGATCAATCCAAGCACCCTATTAGCCCTAGCAACAGCAGCTGCACACTGTCTAGATGGCTTTAAATCACCTGTAATAACTACACCCAGATCCTTCTCAAAAGTCACATCACTCAGAATATCATATCAGCTATAATCATAGCTGAAATTTTTAGGACCAAAGTGAAGGACTTTGCACTTATCTGCATTAAAAAGACATTTGCCAAGTCTGAGACCATGAAAATAACCTATCCAAGTCTTTTTGCAGTAATGAGGCATCATCCTTATCACTAACCATCCTACAGAGCTTCGTATCATCAGCGAACTTACTAACACTAGATGTGAGAGAGCTATCAATACCACTGATGAAAATTAAGAAAAGAAGTGGGCAAAGAACAGAACCCTGTGGAACTCGGATCCATTTGTAACTTCTTTCCAAGAAGAGAAATTACCATTAACAACCCGGGCTGGAAAAAATGCAGATTTCCTGGCAAGCCAGAAATTATTTCCCACCATTGGTTCACGCGTAGCGTACAGAAAATTTTTGGCAAAATGAAGCCTCCCAGACTGCAGGAAACGGCCCTTCCGGGCCCTGATGGTTGCATCTCAGGCCAGCTGAGCTCGGAAAATATTTTTGAGAGAAGTAGCCGTCGGGTTTTTTGGTATCAGACTGTACGTGGTAGCCCAACAGGACTTTGTTTGAGCCCGACGTAACTAAATTCACGCATATACATCTAGCACTCATAATACTGTACTTTGACCTGTTTGTGCATGAATTACTTATCTAAAGTCTCCTTGTGTTTGTTTTTGTTTTTTTTTTCTTCAAAGTTTGTTACAGTTATTTTAGTTTTGCTCCTCTATCAAGCGATCTAGGCTCAATTCTCTTTTGCGCCTACAGTCATCCCGTAAAGATCAGCACCTACATTGTATGTGCTGTTCATATATAGGCTATGAATGTCAAAAGACAGCTCGCAGTGCGTGTGGATTGGGAACGTGCGGATACTAAGGCTGAGAAGTAGTGTGAAATTGCTGAAAATTTACCGTTACCGTAAAATACATATCCAAATAGATATGTCAATTGGCTTGACTTTTATGCTACTAGATTTCATACCTATCCCTTACATTAAGATGACATGCTTTCATTATCTAAAGTAAATCTTGGTAAAACAGTTACGCTACATAAACTATGCACATATTCCAACCACAGCAATATTCTCTTGTCTCAAATCAATCGCCAAGACTTCAAATTTTGGTGGAAAGACACTTTTTGGAAACAAAATTCACTTCATCAGCTCTAGCATCGTACACATTCTTTCAAGGGGTATATTGCGCTGTGTGCACAGAAAAAAACATCTTGTATCCATGTCCTATCAATCCTGTTACTACCTTAAATACTAAAATGATTCCTACCTTCATGTTGCTCATAATTTTTCATTGCTATTCAAACAATTTGTTTCCACACTGTAAGTTTCCAAATCTATGGCAAAAAGGGCAAAATATTTTCCATTTTTGTGTACCCCTCATTTGCTAGTGGAGCATGCCATAATCCAGGCACTGCTTCAGCACAGCATATCGAAGAGAGCACCCAGGCAACGAACCAACGTTTGTATGTGATAACTGCATGTACAGTGACTGCCGTATCGTACCATACATAGGAACGGGTACTGTACGGGTGAAATCTCGACCCAGGAGATGCATTAGAAAGATTTTTACTGTAATTATCACGAAGGATCAGTGGGTACAGTAAGTAGTGGATTTTGATAAACAAGAAAGTTTACGAGAAATTTGAACACATTGCTGAGGCAGGCCTACTTTCCATTGTAAAAGCTACAGTGACAAACTTAACGTTATTTTTTGTTACGATGCACGTTACAGCACACTGGACACAAAGCCACAGTAGATAATGGGACGTAGGACTGACTCAGTATCCGAAACATTTAACATCCTGTAGTCTGCACTGCATTAAGCTGTGCGTACAGTAAGTGAGATTCGTTAGAGGTGCGCAACCACTGATCGAAGGCCGCGAGTGCATGACCAAGGGATTCAGTTAAAAATAAAAGAACAACACACATAAACAAACCTCCTGGTAAGCTAGTAAATTAAAATGCTTCTTTCTGAAAGGTTTCAACTAGAGTAGTGCATGATCAGTTATTTTTCTTCATGTTGGTTTTAAAATCATTCCAAATTCTCACATTGTTATAGATTTTTTTTTTGGACGCGGCAGGATTTCACGCGAGATGCAAAATTTCCCGGCAAGGAGCTTCCCGTTTTGCCGATTTTTTCCTGCCGTGATTAAAAACAACTCTCTGAAATCTACCAATGAGCCATGAATTTATCCAGTCAGCACAACTGCCCTTGATGCCTAACCTATGCAGTTTAACCATAAGTCTACCTGATGGAACTTTATCAAAGGCTTTTGAAAAATCAAGGTAAATGACATCAACACTGTGACCACAATCAAGAGATAAGGAAACATCCTCAAGAAAGCTTAGTAAATTAGTAACACAAGATCTACTCGGTAAAAAACCATGCTGTGACAGATTGAGTAACCCATTATCTAAAAGATATTTAAGCAAACAATCCTTGATTACAGATTCCATAACTTTGCACACAACACAAACTTGCCAACCTCAAAAATGGCAAACCTTGTGGTTCTTGCAAGAAAAACTGAAAATCACATCACAAACCTAGAGATTTTAAACAAGTCTCATATGATTACAGGTAAGCTATGAATAAGTGTTTTAGTTTAGGAAGGCTTTAGGTTTTTTTGTTAACCCTCTAAATAAAGTTAAGATGCATCTACAGAGCCGAATGATTGAAAATTGTGAAAGGCTTAGTTCATCATAAACAGAAAAGCTATAACACTGTAGTCACTTTTGTGA
Organism: Holothuria leucospilota; assembly: GCA_029531755.1. Taxonomy (NCBI): domain Eukaryota; kingdom Metazoa; phylum Echinodermata; class Holothuroidea; order Aspidochirotida; family Holothuriidae; genus Holothuria; species Holothuria leucospilota. The sequence continues at coordinate 41,909 of JAIZAY010000441.1, read as the reverse complement.
CAATGATACATCCACGATTCAGTAATAACTGTGGAAGGAAACTTATTTGGCATTGCCAAAAAGTGATTTTCAATGTGAGATCTGCTGAAACCATGCGACTCACGGTGAAACCGTGAGAGTTGGCAAGTCTGGAATTGCAACGACGTGTAATAAACGTTTAGTACAACGCTACCAGCGATTAATCGCACAACCCGTTTTTCTATAGGAAATAAAAATCTGCAGTCGTTACAGAAAGTTTTATGTTCACTTTAACTCTTTTTGAAAAAGTGAAATACATATAACGTTACAAATGGGACACACATAAACATACGGCATCAAAGTTGAGCTTCTATGAGGATCCGTGTTTGAGGTTCATGGAAACTATGTCTCCTGGATGTCACTAACACATTTTACATATTCAACATGTTCAAGAGCATGTTTAAATTCTCTATTTTGCAATTAATCGCTAAAGGATCGCAAAATGTTTGCTAAACGTTCACAGCCCTAAGTATTTATATGGAGTGCAAAGTCATAGGTATCAAACACGGAATTCACCTCCATGTTGTTGCACTGCTGCGGCTGGCACAATTTTATTTCCCATGGGGTTATGGGCAAATTATGCCAATGGACCAATCAGCTTCTTGGAAATAGGCCGCACCCCTAATTCCAAAATGACAGCTTTTCGACCCTTTTATCGTAATTCTGACACCAGATTATGAAAGAACAGGCCAAATAAGCCATAAACCCTATAATCCTAACCATGATTTTGAAACAAATTTGAAAAATTTTGAAAATCAAATTTGCCCATAACCTCGTGGGAAAAAAAATGAGGCCTGCGGCTGGCAGAAATCACGACCTCAGTCGTACGCATGCATATGTTGCTGAATCGCTATATCCTATCTTAGGCATAGGTACGGCGTACGTACGTACTGTACGTCCGTATACGGTGTGTACCTATACGTATATACTGTTTAGAGCAGGTGAAATGAACGTATGCAGTGCGTGGGTGCTTCTGTCTTTGCCGTGCAGATAACCGATCATTGACTGTTTGCTCGCACGGCTGCTGGTAGTCGTGCGAATAGCAACCACGTACGCGTAATGTACAATTCGTTGAACTGGTACTTACCTAATATCCTCAGGCTACAGCACAACTGTTAGGCCTAGCCTACTTCGTTCTCAATGCATCTTGCATTATGAGCCTGGTAGATTTCTGTGGACATGATCCGATTTTTGCAAAGCAGCTTTATCTGAATGAGGCGTTTGCTGTCTTTAATTATTGGGCCGAATATTTGAATAAGCAAACTAACGTAGGCCTATATAAGGGTAACTCTTAGTAACTTAGCATATGACCATAGGCCTAGCCTACGTTAGGACTGCGGCCTGCATTTCTTAGCTATTATCCTTACAGTTCTCATCTTACGCTCAGAGCTGGAGCTCATTAATCGAAGTAACTTCAACTATACTCTTGGCAAAATAGGTTCCCTGGAGTCCTCTGCATGAAGTTGGCGAAGACGGAAAGACGCCAATTTCGGTCAAGCTTTTGTGTGCAATTTTCACACATGCGACTAGGGAGAGAACGTCACCTTACGTCATATGCTTATTTCAGAACAGCTGCGCAAGCGTACATCCATCGATTTGAGATTGTTCGCGATACGTCGCGACTTCGTATCCGCCAATAGCCTACGTAGCGCCTCTGTGGCTGCCGCCCCTCAGATTGTTTTTTTTTTTTTCGCAGCGATGAGCTGAACGAAAAAACTTCGTCCGCCAATGACTGTACGTAATGGCGCGCAGGCATCATTAGTCTGCCTGAGTGGGTAGTTAACTCCACATCTGTGCACTGCTTTAAGGTTAACATTGACAAGTTCTTCCATAAGTGTGGTAGAATCTAATTGTGCTGGGCTCGTTTGGTGTTGGTTGGTTCTTTGTTTTCAGTCAAGGTTGTATGGACTTCAGGGCATCTTATGGGGCCTTAGCCCTCCTTTGCCCTTTAACCTGTTATGTTATGTTAGCATGCACTCCACTTAGGGGATATGGGGATACCTATATATGCTAGCTTATGGCTTATTTGAGGTGGTACAAACCACAGTTCTAACGTTATATAGTGCATACATATATATAATATATATAAATATATATATATATATATATATATATATATATATATATATATATATATATATATATATATATATATATATATATATATATATATATATAAATAGTCTATTTATATATTTGTATGGCACTATATATAACGTTAGAACTGCCTGTGGTACAAATTTAACCAGCGACAATCTATATTCATGTGCAGCCTGTAGGCACACTGTGCATCGTAATATTTCTAAACCATGAATTCTAAATGGAAGATAATATTGTAATTATTTGATTAGATGTCTTTTATAGGTTCGAGTGCAGGGGTCAAAATAAGCCTTCAGTCTTTGTGGGCCTGCCGGGCCCCTAGCACTTGGAATCTAGGGGCCAAATGAGAAATTAAGGGGCCAAAAACTAACAAATGAAAAAGGACTGACAAAGTGCACGGGTGCTTTTTACGTGCTTGAAAACGTGTAGTATGGGTATAATTAAGGCAAGCTGAGGCTGAAACTAGCCTGAAACTAGCCTGAAACCAATTTTTCCGCACCCTCTTAGACCATGTTGCATGTAGGCTAGTGTACATTTTCAAAATTTTCTCGTAACTCCGAAAGTTATTACTCGGTAAAATGAAGGGCACTGTTCGATTCCCGCCAACCGTCTTCGTCGGTTGATCTTATGAGGCTCCGTCTACATTACTGATGACTGACATCGGTGTATGTCTGCGTGAGTGATCTTCTGTGTTGTGACAAAGTAGACTGTTTATGAATGATGTGAACTGATTTCAGAAATAATTTGTGTTTCGCAGATTTTTAGTGACTGTTAGTATAGGAATACACAGACTGTGCGAGATATTAGATCGTTGAGTTGTGGATGGAGAGGTTCACATGCAGACTGTACAATTACACGTAAAATATTTAGGAGCCAACCGGGCGCCTTTCCCTGTAGCAGCTACGGGCCCCAGCGACTTTCTAGGAGCATCGGGCCCACGGGCCCCCGTTATTTCGAGCCCTGTTCGAGTGTCCGTGGTATGATCACAATTGTTTACCGTATCGCACCAGAGAGAAAACACGTCGACACAAGACATACGTACGCCTGGTATGCTTCATATAGTGGCTCGCGCCGCTGAAGTCCTGTCGGTGCATATTTCAGTGCATAAGCATAGGAAGCTTTCTGAAAGTGTGGGGGAAGGGACGGAGTTAGATGAGATTAGACACACCAACATGAATGTGTTATGTAGTGTACGCTCGATTGCAAGGTAAAGTTCAAATACGGTTTCAAATACGGTTCAAGATCTGTTTCAAATACATTTCAAATACGATGTAAATCCTCCCCCTTCTGAAAGTGTACCTTAAGTCTGAAAATTCAAAAATATATATTACAGAGCATGAAAACTGAATTCCAATGGTCCAATTCCCATCTTCACAGGACTTTCTTAAGCTGAGATATAAAATGTTGAAGTTTATTTACTCGATTTAAAAAGGTAGATTGTGCAATAATTTGTGATGTCATTGTTTTACTACTCAAATTACAACCTTTGTATTTCTTTGTTTTTCTGAAAGCCACCGCACCTTGTGCCAAAATGTGATCACGTTCTTACTGCTTTGGGGTGACTTGACTATATAAGCCCTCTCTGTACAGCATGTCATGCAAGAAAACAGGAAGCGGTCAAGGTCATATAAACATTTTTAATTTTAAAAGAAAACAAAGCATTTAATGTGAGTTGTACAACAAGAATGTCAAAAATTATTGCGCAATGAACTGTTTGGATTTAAGTGAATAAATTTTAACATTTAATATCTCAGCAATGGAATAAGCTATGACAATGGGAGTTGGACCAATAAGATTAATTTTGTAACCTCTAAAATATATATTTTTGAATTTTTAGACTTTAGGTCCACTTGACTTGTCTCTTACGACAGGCGGGGAATACCTGTGGGCAATTCTACAACCGGCCAGCCCACAGGGGGCGGGGCGGAATGTTAGTGATCAGTGAGCAGGGAGGGGGGGGCAGGTGTTTAAGTGGATGGAAATATTTTGACTAGGCCTGCTTAAAGGTCAAAAGCAGTCGCCCAAACTTATTTTGAAACAAAAGCTAAATGTCACAAATTTCTTCTTATTTCTCTTCCAATTATCTTTCATAATATTTTAAGACATAAATATTGCATATTCAAGGTAAACCAAGCAGTAGCTCCTTGCAAATTTTACAACTGAGAGAGAAAAATACTGTCACATGATTCTCAAGAGCCATTCAGAAAATAGGATAGTCTACTGATACAATTCCTTATTGGGGTGACTGCATTCTCCCTTTAAAATGCCCTTAGGCTAGATGCAACATAGTATATCGGAGTTCAAGTTGACAAACTTTGAAGTAATTTCATACCGTATACCATATTTTGGCATCACTCACGTCATCCACTCAAAGCCAAAGTGAGGGGAGAAACGAGGTTCATGCCCCCACCAGTTAGAGTGAGGGAGGGCCTACCCCCTTTTCCGGCGCCTGTGCAGAGTAGACAATATTGAGACTATATTATTTGTAGTAAGTATTGTAGGTGGGGGTGTGGTGCCGTATTTGACGACTGAGGAGAAGCAAATGCAGCCTAAAGTGTTGATAAGCGATGCAGTTAGAGCAGTCTACCTGTAACCGTTAGTCCAACTGGTAGTGGTCCAGTGGACAGGGTTGCGCTGATGGTTCCCTGCAGTGTCGTTCCCAGGATTTCTCTCATAGGGAGCCATGCAGTGTGTTGTGTGATCGCCGGGCTGGAGGAGGGTTCTAAGGGGAGGGAGTGTCCTCTCCTCTTCGAAGATTTTTGAAAAATTAGGTGTCCTTACATGCAATCTGATGCCACATATGTTACCGTTTGAAGTAAAATTTGGGTTAAAAAAATTAACGTATTTTTAGGGGAAAATCGGAATTAGTGAAGGGGCATGGCCCAATAGCCTTCCCCCCCGTATGCCACTAGTTCCCTGGCATTGCCCAATTTGTGAGCGAATGTTCAGTTTATAAATTACGTTCAGTCAAACGACTTAAGGGAGAGAAAAGTATTTTTGAAGAGTCTCATGCTCAGGAATGGGTTCTTCATATCTTGTTAAAGACAATCTTAGGAACAAAGGTAAAGACTAATGTGAAACAGGTGCGCGCGAAGCGCGCCGAAAAATTTTTGAAGTATAATAACATTATGGCTTTGGTTTCATTGGACTCATCATGAAAGGGAACTAATTGCAAGAACTATACCTATCGACTGAAAGAGAAAACAAGTTGATCTATGGAGAAAACTGAAACTTTAGGAAAAAACATGCAATTCTATGGAAATGTCTCGATTTACCTTCAACTCAGTGATCATTGACAAGGGCGGTGATTTATGTAAGACGTGGGGATGGGGATCAGAAAGCTAAGAACTGGGGCGTCCATAACCTAGGGCATTGAACATGGAGATTTACTGCCCTGTTGATCGATCGACACTGGATGGGGGTAACCAAAATCTCCTCGGAATTCGAAAACTGTCATTACATGTGAAACTGTCTCGTTTCTTTTTAAGTAAAAAAAAAAAAATTTGAAAAAGGGCAAATTGGAAAATGTGAGGGGGGTCCGGTCGTCGGTGACTCCCCTGGATCCGCCACCGGGTGGTGATAGTTGGTGAGGAAAGTGAACAATGAGAGGGGTTTCAAGCATGTATGGAAATAGTATCTTACTCAAGCTATCCTACAGGATTATAATAACGAGGCAATTCCATAAAAGTTTCCTAGGGACAGCAGTTCTAACATGACACCAATTTATCAGTTTAAATTTAGTTCACGCGGAGCACCGGGAAATATTTATTGAAAATCGCGGTTCCATATACACGGGTAAGTTTCTGAATTGTATACAACGACCAGTGTGCGTGCCTGCAAGTACTAAATTGGAGGTGCGTGCAACGGTGTATCTGTCAGTGACCCAGTTTCAGGGCTTCAAACAGTGGCGCCGCCAGATTTGGTGATTGGGAGGGGGGATACCACATGACGTCTTAATGCCACCTCAGTTCCCCCAAGTATGTGTACATTGTACCTGTTTTATGCACCCTGCGTTGACAGACAGCAGTGGGTATCCTATGGTCACTACATAAAGGTGCCGTCCTGGGGAGGGGTCTAAGGGGAGTGGGTTCCCCTGCCTCTTTGAGAAAGTTTTGTTAAGTTAAGGTTGCTTAGTAATGTGGCTGGAAAATGTCCATAATTTAGTGAATTCTAAGTTTTGGTTAGGTAAAAGAAGGGAGTATGTTGTCCAACATAAGGGGGTGTTGTCAACATACCGCCTGAAGCCTCCTGGGAAGGTTTTTACATAAAAATACGTGCGTGGAGTCCACAGAAAGATTTTTCGACTATTACGAAAATTTTCCTTTCATTCATTATGCTTTATAATAGGGTATCTAAGACTGACAGACATTAGTATATAGGGTCTCGTGGAGGTTCTGGATTAATTATATGAAATGGGGCTCTGACATGATGCTTTTTACCCGATAGTCAAATAAGTATGACGCCAAGCACTTTACAACTATCGTATTTGTACTAAGTTTGAACGAAACTTAAAGGTCGTGTGACATGCCACCAAAGAGAGCTGTTTCACTTGTCAGCTAAAGAATGAAGTCTTCCAATGAAAGATCTGTTGGAATTGTTTCAATATCTTTTGCGGTTCTTAAAATACACGTCTTCAAAGTTTGATGGTTTCTGAAGTAACTCATTGCCTATGCAAAAATAATGATGTGGAGTATTGCACAGTGTCAAAATTTCTTTTGTAAACCCTATTTAAATTATCTCTTAATAACTGATCACTTATTTTACAGTTTGGTGAGTGATATCAATATTTCTCAAGGAAAAAAAAATTAGCTTTCATATACCAAACCCCTCAGGGGATAACAATACTACCGGTGTCCTTGACATTAAGGTTGAAAAAACAAAGGCTAATATTAGCAATATATGGTATGTTCATCTTTCGAAGTCACATATTTGCATATTGTAGCTCATGTTTATTCATTATACAAGTGTGAAATAGAAAGTACCCCGATGATGGATTTAAATGGCAATAACTGAGGCTATTTTCTGAATTTTTAATGCTTTTTTTCATCAAATATCTAACTATGCAATTTTCATGTCACCAGAACTTTAAGACTACTGAACAACTTCCAGCAATGGGGAATGAGAGGAAGGAGAGTAAAGGTGCAGCGAGGTGATATCAGACCTCCCTGATAGGTGTAGCAAAAGCGGTGAAGGACTAATATGCCCGTTTCAGAATGCTGTTTTCGTCGTATATAAGTGTACTAACAATCACCATCTATACCGATAATGGCTGCGTTCGAAGCGTTCGGTAAAATGTTTTGAAAAATGTATAACGGCAGATACTTACTTTCAATATTTCGCATCGTGCTACAAATTAGATTGAAATATCCCATATTGATGCAAACCGTGACGAATGCGCTCAAAGCGTGCCGAAATTTTTCATTAGAAAAGATTTCCATGACAAACCTGCACTCAGACTCTACATCAAGACACTTTCAATTGCCCAACAAACCTACATACCACTGTCATAAGACAGTCTATGTTAATTCGTAAACTTTCGACTTTTTACTGTTGTGCTTCTCTGAAAATTGCTATCGGAAGATATTGATAATACGAATATAACACTGACGTAAGGTTTGAAGCGCGCGGAGCGAGCGAAACTTTTGACAGTTTGCAAACTGAGGATTTGCAAAAATTCTGATAGTTTGATAACCGTTCGTGATAGAAAATGATTACAATAGATCCATCACTCGGTCGAAAATACACCTTACCCTATCCCCTACAGAAATCTATAGCTTAAACGCTGTTTGGTATCATTTTAAAATTTCAGGATTTTTTTTTTCTGAAATCGATAGGAGGGCACGCGCCTTCCATGCCGCGGGCTGACGCCACTGGCTTCAAGTCACAAAAGTGTGGCGGGACACCGAAGCCCATGCTTTAAAAGAAATTTCAAAGTAAGGTACCAAACAAAATTTTTCAACATTCTCCTTGCTAACCCGGCCCCACCCTTGAGCTCCGCCACTGCATTTGTTAGTTCTCATCTTAATAAAAACGAATCTGTATAAGTGTTAATGTTGTATGTTTTGTAATTTCCATAAGCAAGAAATTCACATATGACAAGTATTAAATTCAAACTTTTTGCAGAGGAGGGCCCACACTTTCCGTCTTAGTCATTCTGAACAGTACTGAGTCATCATTATGCTCATGACCGTACTCAGCGGGATGCAGGTTCGGTGAATGCCCCCCCCCCCCTTCAGCCTTCCCCTTAGAAGAAAAGTTTTATCACATCGATCTGTTCAAATTTCAGAGATTCTAAAATAAAGAATGTTTAGATGTAATTGAAAGTCAATGGGAAGGGCCTCGCGGCCCTGATATGATACGGGCCCCTGAAGGTAAATCCCGCAGTCGGGAAAGCCCCAACGCACCCCTGCCCCTAAATCACCAAGAGTTTAGAACCAGAGTCTCAAAACACTTTCAGAGCAAAAACGAAGTCCATGTTACATTTGAGTCAGTAACCAAGTTGCAATTTGAAAAAACTGAGTAACCTGCCAAAAAAAATGGCCTTTTGCAGTCGGGCGTAAGATTCTCACCATCTCATGGCTTGTAAATCTGGGTTTTACCTTGATCTTGATACGCATCCACACAAATCGCCCACAGGGCTGATGACGTGTGCTCCTTCTTCGCCCGGATGACACGTATTTGTCCAGAAGCTGCTTGAAGGAGTCTGGAGAGCATCCTGGGGGCGGACTTAAGTTCAGGTGGAAGATTATTCCACAAAGGGATGGTGCGTGGATAGAGAAAGTACCAGGCTATAACAGTCTTTGTTAGCTGTGGGAATAATACAACTCAAGGCATGGGTGAATCTATGTCTACAGTAGTTTGTGGAGTTTTGCTTCTAATTAAGAGAGACCTTACTGTCTTTCCTTAAATAGAGGGATATTAAGTCGAGTTTTCGTTCGGCGCAAATCTTGATGGCTGCTCTAAAGCCTGGCAAGTGCCGTTTCCGGCGATCTGAGATGTATTCAATCTCAAATTTTCTTGGTACGCTCCGCGCCAACCTATGGTGGCGCTCCGCTTGGATAGTAAACGGGATCGCGCCCCCCCCCCCCCTCACCAAAAACAAAAAAATAACTCCAGTCCTCCAGAGCCTCCAAAACAAAACAAAAAATCTTAGCTACACGGCTACATGGTGTTGATGTTGTAGTTGTTTCCTTTTTCTTTGAATATTTTTATGTTGCTTAAAGGCCCTCTAAGCTCGCCCCAGACAGTGACAATTCTCTCAACTAACCTAACTTTTAGCCCCTCATCCAATTTAAACACAAACAACTGTTTGGTGGTAAAATACTTCCAAGACAGAGCCACAGTAGCCTGCACTGAATTTCAATTGCTCGAGGCAATATTGAAAAGCAAACTGTATGTGAGTCTAATTACAAACACAACTGACTGCCCCAGTCATCATTACCAACCACTGACTGGCCGGTGCTATTATATTGTTTGAATGAATGTCAATCAAAGTACAGTCACCGCAACTGGAAATATTTGAGGAACCATCAGGTTCATATTTCTTCGAAGTTTGATATCAACTCATCATATTATGAAACAAACGGGGCATACTTGATGTTTAAATTCAGGTGATGAACTAGTTCTTTTAACTTTGGTCTTTCGCCCCGGCTGCTTCATAGCCTACCTACAATAGGCCTATATATATATATATATATATATATATATATATATATATATGCTTTACAATATATATATATATATATATATATATATATATACATTACTACATAAAAGTACAAGTGCAGCTCACGGGTTGTAGAATATGCCCACGGTATTTCCCGCCTGTCGTAAAAGGCGACTAAAGGGAAACCAAACTTGAACCTGAACCATACTTGAAAATAAATTTAAACTTTGAACTTTTTATCGAGTTGACTGACACTATATAACACATACGTGTTGGTGTGTCGTTAAATCTCATCTAACTAACTAACACATGATACTACATTGAAGTCGCGACAAGCACTTGCGGATATCAAGTTGCTATGAAAACGTCACTGCTACGTAAGTAAATAGTGCTAAAAATAGAAAATGACGTAAGGTGACGTCCTCTCCCTAGTCGCATGACTCAGTCGATTCGACTTTAATTTTTCCCAGGTACGTACGTAGTCTAGAGGGATTTCAGTCACGTGACATTACCCAACTAGACGCAATTTTGAAGGGCAAGATCGCGCGTCTTTTTTGTTTTGACGAGCACGCGTCCATTGTGTCACAGTAGTATCTATGGTTATGCCGTGCACGTGTGCTGTAAATACGCTTACTGCGTGTGTGTTTTGCCCTTCAGTGCCTGGGAATCCACTGCGCGTGACGTCACATGAAATCCCTCTATAGAGGTTATGCACGTGACGTCAGTGCGTTTTGCTGGATGGAACTGATCATGCGCAGTAAGTGTGTTACCGATACGCGCGCACGATAGCACCAAGTAACAATTGTTGGACAATGTACGCCTGGATGGAAAAATAGAGAAACCCGCGCCACAGTGACGTCGGTGCATAACCTCTATACAGCGGGCAGCGGGAGTTTCAAAATTCCCAAGATAATGATCCAAAAATACCAAAGAATTCCCAAGCTCAAGTAACACCGCGTGGTAGGCCTATATAGGAACTGATCTATGACCGAGTATTAACACCTTAATTGGAAACAGTTTTGGTAACATATGGTCACGTGCTAGTTCCACTTTGCAACACCCACATTACTTATTCACCGTTGTGTACTTCCGACGGATTGTGCTTGTATGCACTCACGAATCACATTCCAATACCCGGACACATCAGCGTTACTGAGGTGCTTGAAGTGGGGGAGGGACAGGGACGGATAAGGTAAATTTACCGACAGCATACAGTCAATGTACCGACACTTTGTGTCCAAGGGTTATCACTTAACAAGTCACCCCGCACCTGTGACCCTCCATCCATCCAGGTTGCGCCAGGATTTGCCCGACAGGGCCGGGACAGACTCCCCGACGGGAGGGCCAGAGACCCGAAGCCTCGGACAGCTCCGACCCCGTCGAGAGGTTGGTGAGGGAGAATTTAAAGAAAACCTGTGTACTATACCAAGTCATTGCGGGGCATTTTTTGCATAAAATTTGTATTTACTAGAAGAAAATAGTTCCGCGCAGATTTAATGTTTTTGCCGGACTCTAAGCTGTTAAAAGGCGTGCAAAGCACGCGAAATTATTTTGGGTGAGCCTATACACTAAAAAGAATCTGTGCTTATTTAAAGCTTACATGGGCCAATTGTCCTGGCAGTTGGGCCCTAAGGGCCCAACTTACATTTTACTTACCTCCTCGAGTCACTAGCCGTACCGCAAGACAGATACCAGCAGACAAGAGAATATTAACTAAGTCTAGCGAAATGAGATGAAATTCCCAACATTTAAAGTTCCATGTATTCTACTGATAAAGTCACTTAAAAAGATGGAAAGGGTTTGTAGCCTACTATATTTCGCTATAAGTAACGGAACTGAGGACCAGTGGATAAAGCGTGCCGAAAGTTTTGGTTTTTTCTCAGAAATGACCCTTTTGGAAAGCCAAAATAAATAAATTGACCATATGTGGCTACAGAATTTGCCAGCGAACCCAAGTTCCGTCAGCACCTTTACCGAGGGGGTGGTGAGAAGTAGATATGAAGGTGCCTGACTTTCTCATGCCATTGCAGGGCATATTTTGCACTATATCACTTATTACTTCAACAGCCGAATTGTGTACTGATAGTGATGTTCTTTTGAGTCTAAATCGTGACATTGCAAAGCGCGAGGAGCGCGCGAAAATTTTTAGTAGGCTTACACTAAAAACATATATAATTATTAAGAACAAAAAAGGCAAAATAAAAAGTGTAGGGGTTGTAGACCGTATCGGGGATAACATACATTGTGTCGAAAGCACCTGGACTGCCCGATGGAATAGTCAAACTTTGCTCCGTTAGTCGCTCACCAACTAACCCTATATAGAAAACCTTTTAGAGGACAGTTTTGACCACGTTGCTGAGATGATGTGGTCAATTTGTGATGTGCATCTGGTAGGAAGGTAATTGAAATACTCATCCTGCAAAAATGAAGAAAATGTAAGGTATTTCAGGCACTTTTTGGAAATAATTATATCCTTCCGCGATGCAAACTCGCATTTTGAATGAAGTAAAGAAGCAGGAACCACAAGCTCTTCCAGCTCAAAATGTCAACGATCATGGTACACAAATTTGAAATCATTGTGAAAGGCCTACCCGTTAGCTTACGTTTTATGTGTAGCTAAATCGGTACTTGTTGAAAACTTCTGCAATGATCCAGGGGCCACAAAACGAATCAAAAGTCGTAAGTCAATGCATGGTTAATTGAAGAAATTTCCTTCGCGCAAAATATTTACTGACAAATTTAGTCCTTAACATATTTTGTTAGGTGCAGTGTATACCATGATGTTGAGAGTGTCAGCTCAACCTGTGTCTTGGATGTTGAAGCAAATGAATTCAAGTACTCGATCGATGGGCAAAATAAGTGGAAAATGAAGGAACTTTAGGCAACGTTTTCCCTTACATCCTTCCGCTATGGAGAATACATTTAATCAGTAGTGTTAAACTGTAAGACAATACATGATAATTATAGACACCCCTCTCGATGCTAAAAAATCCAACGGTCATTACTTTACACACATTTGGAAACACTATATATGGACAGTCAGACTCTGAAACTTTGGTACAGTCACTGCTGGGAAACAGTGTGCCAATTAAAAACTTCTACAAGGATCCAGGGGCCTCGAAACAGATCAAATTTTATTTGCTACACAGTGGCGTAGCTAGAGACGGGGTGCAGGGGCGGCCTCCCCCCCCCCCCACAAAAAAAGGCCTCCGAAGGCCTCTGTCGGAAATTTCTAGTCTCTGATAAATAAAAACAATTTATTTGAAACACTTACAACACTTCTTATGTTTTAAAGTAGAATTAATTAAACATAGAAATGGTTACTGCCAAGGCCTGGAAGTGTCATTTAAGGCAATCTCGGAGATATTTTAATCTAAATTTTTTTCCACGCGCTACACGCCAGATGATGGTGGCGCTACTCTTAGATAGTTCATCATTACTTCAAGATAATAATTAGTAGGAAACTTTTTGCTTTTGCCCCCTCCCCCCTCACAAAAAACATCTAGCTACGCCACTGTTGCTACAGTTGATAATAAAGGAACTGATTCGGGTCTGTTAAATACAGCCTTATACATCCGCGAGTGCAGGATCTTTCAATGAAGAGAAAGGGGTGACTTCAAGTTGACAAATGACGAGTGTAGCGACCTTTGGTAGAGTGAAGTAAAGGATCTTCAACCCAGGACGCCCAGTAGCTCCACCCACCCAAACATCAAGTAAATCGTATAAATAGTATCCTCAATATATGTTTTCCGAGCTGAAGAAACTGGAAAATCCTTCGACCGAAAAGACAACCGACGGCTCCCCGTGCTACCCCTGAGAACCCCGCCCTACCCCTGTCTTCCTGTTATGTCATTTATAGGGCAAAGTATGAAACATTTACATCGTAGGTCATTCTATAAACATTACTACAGAAAAATAACGTATGCCATTCAAGCATATCGAAACAACATCATTTGGACGTGTTTAGTGCCATAAAAAGTACTGTACTATTTCTTTAAAATACCGTTGAAATGGTTGTCTGTTCCAGCTCTCTTCCCCCTCCCCCTTCCCCCACCTTCAAATGATGTGCCTCTTTGCCTTGGGCGGTTATTTTTTCAGTTTTAAAGGTACGGTGATGCAAGAAAGAAGACCTCCGATATATTATGAAACAGAAAGTTACAGCTGGGCCGGTAAGGGGGGTAAATTACCGAAATTTCATTTACCTTTCCTATGGGCTGATCCAGGATTTCAAAGTGGGGGGGGGGGGTGTCTCCATGTAGACAAAGTTCTTTACAGATGGAAAAAGGACATTCTGTCCTTAAAAAGTTGTGGGTTCGCCGAGGCGGAAGTATGCTACGGCCTTACCACATTTTTGGCCGAGGAAAGGGTGGCCTCAGCAACCCAAACTATTGATTTCCTTCCCCGAGCTTGTCATGGTAGTGTCATATGCACGGAGCCGGGAATGACTCTCATCCTGTGACCACAGTCCATGATCTGTGTTACCTCCTCACTTGGTAAATCACACACTCCCATGCGTGTCAGCATCAAAGCATGCAGGGACAGAGCCAACTAGTGAGGAACTTGGCTATTTAATCTAAGAAGTGGTTCATTTTCTGCGAGTTCTGGGCTTGCTGAGTAAATTTCCCCAACGTGTATGGTTAGTTGATTCCGAAGCATACTGAAAGTAATTGATTTACCCCTTCCCTTCGTGTTCGAGACTAGAAGGCGGGGCGTATCCAGGATTTACTAATAGAGGGCGCGAGCATGACTGATCGCCGTCCTGGAGGAAGGTTCTAAGGGGAGGGGGATTTATCTCACGGGGGATATGCAGTATGTTGTGTGATCGCCGGTGTCCCCCTCCCCTTTGGAAAACTTTTGCTTTTTTAGGAGGGATGAAATGAAAATGGTGCTATATAATCCCCATTTTTTAAGCCCATTTATGTGCTATATTTTTATCTTGTAATGAGAAAATACACACTTCATCAATATGAAAAACGAAGAATTTGCAATTGAAGTGCATTCATCAGTAGGTATCGAACTTGGTTTGCTTATTTTGGCAGTTTTGTAACAAATTTCATGGAAGGGCGCCTTGTTACTAGTATTGGAATACACGGGATTTATCTCACGGGGGATATGCAGTATGTTGTGTGATCACCGGCCTGGGGAGTGGCGTAAGGAGAGGGGGACACAGGGGGGTCCCCCTCCCCTTTGAAAATTTTTGAAAAATTAGATGTCCTAAACATGCAATCTGGTGTGCCACATATGCTACCATTTGAAGTAAAATTTGTGTTAAATAATTTACGGTTTTAAGGAACTAAAAAGAGCAGAATCAGTGAGGGGGCATGGCCCAATGCCCCCATACGCCACTGATTCCTATCATAGCGGAGCACCACTACTGGTTGGCGGGCAGCGCACCCGGAAGTTTGGCTAAAAAGGCCTCCCAGATCGCCGTAAATGGCACCTTGAAAGTTGTTCGTTAGTTTTCTGAACAACCTTTATTTTAAGATATCCGCCATGTCTTGATCATGGTCATCTTCCTTTGTCACCTTATGCAGGTATGTCCTGGGGAAGGGGTATAAGGGGAGGGTGTCCCCCTTTGAGAAATTTTGTTCATGTAAGATAGCTTAGACGCAAAATGGTGTTATCCTTGATCGATTTTCGAAGTGATCATATGCTGGAAAACTTTCGCAATGAAGTGAATTTTTACTTTTGATTATAAAGGAAATACGTCTTGTCTAAATAGAGTTATCTCCTCCCCCTGAAATTTTTTGTTGAGACAAGGTACCTTAGACAGTTAGATGCAAAATGTTACATCTTAAATTAATTACATGCTTAGAAATTATCGTTATAAAGTTGTGATATTTTGACTGTGGCATGGCACTCGTAAAAAGGTGAAACGACAAATAAATGCTACGAATGTTAAGGGTGTATGCTACTTGTGCTATTATATTGCTCTAAGATTTCCTACTGATGCGAAGTCCCTGCAGAGTTCGAAGATCATGTACTTTTGTCGTAAATGGGCTTTGGTCACAATATTGTATTATTGACCCAATAATGGGTATAAGATGTTGAGTTTGTAATGTGACAAATGCGCGCGAAGCGCGCCGAAACTTTGCATTTTGCATCGGTGTCAGTCAAGGATTTCGAGACCTATTAGACTAATGATATAATTTTCGCACATGTTATTTTTTTTTTATTTTTGGACACTCAAAATCCCAGTGGGGGATCGACTGGGAGCCTGAGGGCGACAAGCTTTCATGGGGCAGCGGTCGCCCCCACGCTCCCCCGTTCCCCCGTAGCTACGCCAATGTATGTAATGGACCGTTTAATAATGTCACTGCCCTGTCCCTTAAGCTACACTTTTTCATCCTATTATCATAATAGCGGTAGCCTACTTTTTTATCGCACAAAAATTAATCGTTGTCAGATTTTGTGTACTGTGAAAACGAAAACCAACAAAACGAAGGATTTTGTTAATAAATTTTAGTCGCGCATGTATTTGGTAGAAATTAACTTTACCAACTGACAACACAGATCTATGTCTGTGACTGATAAGCACACCTGATTAGATGTTCGGTCGGAGTAACGCCATACATAAGCTGCTTCACGCTGCACTTGTGCACATATTGTATTGCGAAAAGTAGACATTCACGAACAACCAACTAAAACTATCACTCTCACACTATAGGGAAGAAGTTAGAGCAGAGTAACGTGCTAGATATATTTGCTTAGGCGATTTGCGGCATTATAAAGTTTTTGGGTGGCCAAATTGGGTTAATCAGGGGGGAGGGGGAGGGTGAGTTAAGACTGGCACTTCGCATGGTCGCCACATTTGTCGTTTTGTTTTTCTTTTGCTCAGTTTTTTTTTCATCACGGCCAATAGGGGGGCGGGCGCCTGTTCCCCATGGATACGCTACTGAAAGGTGATACTCCGTCGCCCCCAAATTGCTTTAAAAATTAGGCTCTTGCAGACGTCCCTTAATTATCTGTCTTACAAGTACCTTTTAAAATGTGTTTAACATAACAACTACAAACAAATCGGAAATGCAAGGAATTATTTGCCATGAATTTAATAATTCAGACAGTAACGCAAGGATTGTCACATGATAAAAAACCATCCATGAATTAGGATGTCGGGGTATACTAATTCTGATTGGGGCGACTGCATATTCTATTTAAGATTGTCAATGTTTTAAATTTTTGCGGACCCCAATAGTGGCAGTATATATTTATCGTACAAGAGGAAGGTTTATACCCCCTCCAATTTAGCAGAGAGGACTCCCAAACCCAAACTTTCTGGGCCGCTTTGATGTCTTAGATTGATGCCGAACGGGAGGGGCATGTAGTGTTCTACACAAATTTTCAAGAGAGAGGGGACGGCCCCCATATCTCTAAAAATCATTGATAATTGAGATGCTAAATGATAACATTTTTCGATTGGATGGATTTTCTTAGAGGGCCGGATCGCTATATTTTCAGGGGGGCGGTCGCTTTTTCAGAGGGCAGAAATTTTACTCTGTGAGCTCAGCTAGCCGCCCCGTAAAACCCTTCATGGAGAATATTGGCATGGAACTGCAGCGATTTCTCCCTTTTGCCATTGCCTGATAATCTTCAAGGAAATAAAAGTGATTTAATATCTCGGCCGAAGAAGTCGCGATAAACAACTTCAGCTTACAGTTCTCTTTCCTCCTTCTCTCACACTCTCTACCTCTTTAATTTGTTCTTTAGTCCCTCCTTTAATGTCCTTTTTTTCTGTGTGAAAATCGCAAGTCTATATATTTTTTATTATATTTTATTATAAATTTCGTTCCCACAGTCCGTTTCCTTTTATCTGAAACTGCTGCTCGGCTCACTCTTTCGTCCCTAGATCTTCCGTTCTGATTTCTCACCACCATGATTTCCATGCGACCCCCTCCCCCTATTTAACTCCCTCATCCTTGTCATCCGCTCTTGCAGTTTGCAAAGTCAGCCCTACTCAATCCCCGTTCCTGTTCCAGCCACTTTCAGCCTTAACATCCTTTCATATTCTGTCTTTTCTATCATTCCTACAGCCCTGCCTTTCACAGCACTAGTCCCCGTGTAGGTCTTTCTCTGTTTTATTTATCAAGCCAATTTCCTCTTCTCCCTTCTTCTTATCAATAATCCGCTATTCTTTTCTATTTAGAGGCTTCACCTATACATCTCAGCAGAGATCGCACAAAGAGGACAAAGACTTCTACCTATAGCAATTCAACCCTGTAAATTAACTTCCTGCCTTATCTACAATAGTAGGCCTCAGTGTATTGCAGCAGGGAGGTGTTATTATTGCAGCCCTGGTTAATTAAATATATAATTGCAGCAAAGTCTAGTCCATGAACGACTTACGTAAGGTATAAATCTGCATTGCCTGGTGCCAAAATTGTGAGCAAAACGAGCGTCTAGAATGCTTCTGTAATTACTTTTCCCAAATGTTCCATTCAAAAGACAATTAAAAATTCCAAACACCATTTAAAATAACTTTGATCCACTTTTCCACCTTTTGTTTCTTTTTATGTTGATTACAAGTCAGTATTTGCTATACGAGTTACTCCAAAATAACCCCCTTGCCTTTTTGAGGAAAATTTTCACAGAAAGGCAGCAGGTGATGAGTCATCAATTGGGGGTAGGACTAATAGCATTCTTGACGCCTTTCGTAGCGTTTTCCGTTCAGTGTTAAGCCATTTTAACTCCGAATTTCGTGCTAAACATCTCTAGATGTATCTAATTTAATCACTGAAAATGATTCTCACAACATAAAGCATTTCAAATCAGCACTTTTAATTTGAAGGGGGAGAAGTCGTTTCTCTAATCTATGCGTCAATCTTTAAACCCGTCAAATAAACAAGAGGTGTTATCCAAGTTACTCCAGTTTTTATACGAGTTACTTGGACCAGTTTTAGTTTCGAAAGGTTCTGTGGATGGCACTTGGCATGTGAGCTTTATATATGGAAGCCAGTGGACACAGCAAAAAGGAAGAAAGTGTGAAAACGGCAATTCTTCTCAATTTCGCAGGAGCCTGAATGCAGTCGAAATTTATAATTTTTACAAGTGGGACAAGGAAGAGGACAGCAAAGTCCTCGAAGAAATTTTGAAAACATTCGAGTTATTGCAATCCACGAACAAAAATGTTACGTGGGAGAGACATGTGTTTAATACACGCGACCAACAACCAACAGAGTCCATCGATCAGTGCGTCACGGACCCTAAACTTGAATCCAAAAGTTGCGAATTCGGACCTTTAAGGGACGACCTTATTCGTGATCGTATCGTTTGTGGAATAAGGGACGATAACGTTAAACCCCGACTCCTAAAAGAAGTGAACCTCACCCTACAGAGTGCACTCTATATTTGCAGGGCTAGTGAAGTAGCATTCACGCAAATGAAAACCCTCTCCTCGGAGAAAGCTGTTTGGGTTGCCGCTGCGAAAAGTACTCGCAGTAGGCCTACTTCAAAGCCAGGCAAAGACACATCCCATAAAAGTTTGTGCGGAAGGTGTGGCAATAAACACCATCGTAGCGAAGAGGACTGCCCCGCTTGGGAGAACTTTGGATAAACTGCAAAAAGCCAAATCATTTCGCGAAAGTTTATCGAACGAAAAAGACAAAGGACAATATTCGGCTGGCAGAAATGTAAGTAGTGCTCAGCAAATGGATAATGATGATACTACAGACGAAAACGAATTTTTCGTTGGGGCAACGAATACACCAGGTAAGCGCCCGAAGAACAACTCATGGACAGTCAACTTGTCTATAGAAGGTAAACCAGTAACGGTACAAATCGACACGGGAGCCAAGTGTACTAATGTAATGTCACAGAAGACTTATTCAACACTTAGTAAAGAAAGGTTGATTTAGGTTAAGGACAATCTAGTAGGATTCAGAGGACAAACGCTTCGCCCAATTGGACGCACACAGTTAGAATGTTCCTACAACAGTAAATTCTATGTGTTGGAGTTCTTTGTTACAAAGGAAAATATGCTTATTGGGGCAAGACTCATTAGAAGAACTCAGTTTGGTGAAGCGCATTTATTCCGCAAAAAGCGAAACTGTGGATATAATGAGCGAATTTGACGATGTTTTTACTGGGCTAGGATGTGTTAAAGACGTAATACATGATATAATTGTAGATTCGGATGTACCTCCAGTGGTCCATCCTCCAAGGAAAATTCCAGTCGCCCTACGAGCAAAAGTTAAAGAAGAACTAAAAAGAATGGAAGAACTTGACGTAATAGAAAAGGTAACCAGTCCTACACAATGGGTGAACAGGGGACCAGTCCAGTCTCCCCCTAGCAAAGTCCAAGCAGGGGACCAGTCAAGTCGCCCCTTAGCAATGTCGCCCCTTACAAACTCGCCTCCTGACAAAGTCGCCCACTGACATAGTCGCCCCCGACAAAGTCGCCCTTCTTTAAAGTCGTCCCCTCAGTTCAATTAAGTCGGCACCGGCAAAATTTCATCAAGAATGATTCAAGAAAATTAATAGTAAACAAAAAGTCGTTGAATCTATGTTCATGCACCATTTGTGTGCAATAGGCCTACTGAGGTATGCCTCGGTCATACTACAGTACGTACGTACGTACTAGGGTATAGAATCCGTACTATTGTAATATCCTGCCTGCCTACATACTTTTCACAGAATTGTCGCCAATATTTACACCTCTAATTGAACGTTAAGCAACATTTGGTATAAAAGAAGTTAATGTTTTAAGTAATTAAAAGTACAGGATTATTTTTTGAAACTTCAAAGAAGAAGAAAAAACTGCAATCAGATGTTGGTTTCAAAAACGCTGTACTAGTAGGTTATGCGTAAGGCTAAAGCCTGATGTCAAATCAGAGCAACAAAAGTGCGTAGGCACTTGATAATAGCTAATTAAAACGATTACTGTATCTTTGTATCTATTTTTATTAATGTTTTAAAGAGATTTGGCCTGGACCATTTGTTGAACTGAGGGGCGATTTTGTCGGGGCGACTTTGTCAGGGGGCGAGTTTGTAAGGGGCGAGTTTGCTGGGGGCGACTTGACTGGCAATCCAGTGGGCAGTATGGTAAGCATACCCAAGAACGACAAAGTTCGCACTGGCCTAGACACAGAGGACTTAATTAAATAAAGTTATTCTTAGGCAACATTTTCCAGTGAGAACAGTTGAAGACGTGTTTCAGATGCCAAACGCGAAAGTAGTTTTTCCGTTCTGGACGCGAGTTCAGGATTTTGTCAAATTAAGTTGGACAAAGAAAGTTCAAAGCTATGTACATTCAATCCCCTTTACTCGCGGTATATGTTAAAGCGTCTACCTTCCGGAATTTCTTCAGCCCCTAAATCTTCCAAAGTGTAATGTCGCAAGTTTTTGACGGTATCGAGGGCGTGGAGACTAGTGGCTGACGATATTCTCGTATGGGGAGAAAACGACAACCAACACGAACATAGACTAAGGCAAGTTTTGGAGAGAGCTATACAAATGAACGTTAAGCTAAGTAAATGAAAATGTCAATTACGAAAATCAGAAGTAACTTATTTAGGACATGTTAATGGTAAAGAAGGCTTAAAAATTGACCAAGGAAAAGTCAGAGCCATTACCGAAATGGAAGCTCCGACCGACAAGGCAAGTCTACAGAGATTCATGGGTATGATTACTTATGTTTCTAAATTTATTCCTAATTTATCACAAGTAAGTGCATACAAGCACAACCGGAAGTACACAACGGTGAATAAGTAATGTGGGTGTTGCAAAGTGCAACTAGCATGTGACCACATGTTACAGTTTTAGGAGGACAGTATGTTGCTGCAGAGCCATATATACAGAGTGTTGCGACAAGTTGATACCCAGCAAACACACATCACGTGATACATGGATTCGAGCAACTCGTACATCAGTTTGGCAAGTTTGCACACTTTTGTCAGGTAAACTATGGTTTGGTGCATTTTTAGCTATCATTGCTAAAAAAAATGAATGGTGATGTGGAGAAGATATCAGACTATCAGAAAAGTTTGTGCTCCATTTTTTTCATGTGTAAGGAAAGGGGGTAGCCAGCACTTCAAAATGGCCGCCATTTTGATCACACTGTAAAAAATGATTAACAATTTTTGCAACAGATAATAAACGCGTCTTGGAACCGAAAAAACAATAAAATACATAAGCAAATTTAAACCAACTTTAACACATTGACGCCACTTTAACGCCATCTCGTAAACACGTTTATGCGTTTATTTCATGATTACTGTAAACATCAAGTTGTTTTTAATAAACAAAAATTAACATATCAAACATATAAACGTGTTTGCGGAGTGCACTTTAATTGACGTCATTATCTTTATCATGTGTTAATATTCGTTTAGTCATTTACTGTGCTTTTCCATTTTGTTGTTCGTTTTCTAATTCTTAAAGCCATAATGTGTTAAAAAAAAGAAGAAGTCTCTTTTTAGAGTGCAATTTGGCTGATTTAGCTCAAGTAAGGCTCTTTTACTCTCAAATGTGGGGCCTAAACTTTTTTAGGAATGGAAGTTGTAAAATTAAAGGTCTTCCGCAATATTCTGAAAGTTTTTCTAAAAATAGCTCCTTTTGTAGTGACCCATTTTCACAAAACGGCAATTTTGGCAAATTTTAGCGCCTGTGACAGTTTTGAGTATCAGATGCTATTAAATTACGTATCCCCACGACCTTACATTTTTTTATGGATAGCCCGATAACAAGGTAATACGTGTGGAAAATTTCGACTCCCACTTTCAAACTTACGTGAAATGAGTGGTACTAAAAATTCGCATTATGTTTGTTTTTCGTTGAACATTTTGGCGTCTGGCAGTGTGCTGGTCTGGGATCATTTTTAGTGAAAAATATGGGTTTAAGGGCTTTTTTTTTTGGTTTTTTATACTTATACATATATAAATATATATATATTATATATATATATCAATATATATATATATATATATATTATATATATATATATATATATATATTATATATATATACATATATATATATATATATATATATATCGGTCAAAAATATTATACATAGGTCCATATATAGAAAAATACGAAGAAATATGTACAGATTAAACTTAAGGGACATTTTTTTAGTGGAAAATGAAAAGTAAAGGTGGAGAAATAGGTGCAGAAAGGAACATTCTAATTACAACTCAGTTTGTACCTATGAAACAGCCCGGTGACTATAACATTTGACATACACTGTAACAGATGGTAGAATTATCGAGCTAAGTGGGGGGTACTGAAAAAAAAACAAAGAGAGGGGACCATTTCTTACGATTGGCAGCAGACTTATTCCTAAGGAGAGAGACTTGACATTCCATTTCATATAAAGAGCGAATTTTGCTTTGGAAGGTTTAAAATTGTAAAGCATTTCCCTGATATTTACTGGAAAAAAATAAAACATTTACATAGAACAAAGACGGTATTTAACAAGAGAAAATGCTTATTATCATCATACAATAATAGCGTCTCGGAAGTCGATGGGTCCCTATTAACAGATTAATAACATTCTTTTGTTTTAACCACGAAAGGACTTCCTTCCAAAAAGCACTGGTTACTTTACAAGTCGAATACATATGATTCAAATCAGAGTCCTGTAATAAATCTCCCACATTTTCCAATTTGAGGAATAAACCCCACCCCAAAGCAGGCCGAAAAATTTTGAATTTGCTAACCTTTCGGCAACCCCGTCGCCTTTGTCGCAGCTTCAAGCCGCAGTCCAACGAAGGGAAGCTTTGACCCTTGTTGAGCAAATTCTGACGCTACGTACCCCAGCGTCGGGATTCCGAGAAGACCAGGACTTCCTGCGCGTCCGCTCTTACTTCCCCTCCCCCAACCCCCTGGGGTCCGAGTGAGAATTGTCCGAGGGAAATTTTCCGGTTGGCAATTTTCCAGTGAAGGTGAATTGTCCAGGAACGGTGGCAATTTTGCTGGAAAGGTGATTTGTCCATGCAGGAACGGTGACAATTTTCCGGGGGAGGTGAATTTTCCAGGATTGGTATTAAAATACTTGAATACGCCAACAGTCTTAAGGTCTGTTAACAAGGTGCTTACCAACGGAAGATGTATCATATCGCGAGTTCCATTCCTCCAGGACATATGTCGACTCCTGGCCGGGTCATACCAAAGACTTTAAAAATGCTTGGTGCTCAGCATAAGCAATGGAGTAGGGAAAACAAGCCAGTGAGCCACGACTGGAAAAAAGGCCGTGGCCGGCCCGACTTAAACCAATTGGTTAGAAACTGAGCAGTAAAACCTCATCTAACTCTAACTCTGACTCCAGGACATATGCCGTTGTGTGCTTTTTTGATCGCTTTATGCGGTTCAAGTTGAAAGTCTTACCAAACGCCAACAAGTAACATTTTCTGGCTGCTTGTTATTTTTATTTTTTGTATTTCTAGCTTAAAATCAGTTCTTGCACGGTTCACAGTTTTCCTTTGTCTTGATAAGATTCAGTTTAGCGGATCATTTATTCCTGTCATTTGGCCCAGTTTAGAGCAGTAGACGCAACATCATATAGCCTACACTGTCGGTAGTGCACCCTCACCCCTCACTTCCTTCTATCACAGTTGCTTTGGTATGGTTTTGCTTTTTCCTGGAAATGCTCCCTTTTAACATAAAACTAGTAGCTCTGTAGTCGAGTCCCCACCTTCCGAGTTCGAGTCATTGGTATTCTAGTCCAAGTCTGAGTCCTAGTCACAAGTATACATTGAGACAGGGGTTCTTAATTGTTTTCACATTTGTCACCAGCAAAATTTTGCGGGCCACAGACAGAATCGTGCATAGCTCAGTCCTTTGAGGTCTCATTTTGAAATCACTAAACGGTGACACGGAAACGAGAAGCGTTCCACTGTACCGTGGTGTTTGGGAGCTCTTCGGGGCCCCTGGTGGTGTCCAGGGCAACGCCCCTGTGGGACAACGAGTCAAAGCTCCCGAAGCTCTAAGTATGAAAAATATTATGCATTAGTCTAGAACATTATTATCTGTTTATTCCAACTAAAGCGCCATGAACAGATGGTCACAGGTATCACAATTCGACCATAATTTTTTGTATACTGCGTCATACGGATAATAGACTCGTGCCAGATCCAGTAGTGAACATCTGCTTTGAAAATAGTTTGTGGGGTGGAGACAGGGGAAGGGGTGTCACGACAATCTCTGAAGGTCATCATCGGCTGTAAGGGGGCTGGGGATGAAAGCCCCAGTCAAACATGTGGTGGGCGGAAGTATGCTTCCGCCCCCTCAATTCAAGGACGAAAACCCCTTATTTGTTCCCTCTGTAAAAACGTCAAAAGTTTGCACTATTTTTTTCCAAAAGCTAAAAACTCGGAACGGTCTGCTAACATACGGGAAGACGTCTCTAGACGATTAAGCTTTGGCCTGATCAGAGAGTGTAGCTGGACCTAGCTGGTTATGCTGGCTGATTTTTACTTTTTGGATAGAAAGTTAAAAGGAAAAGCACAAATATTTTGATAGGTTGGAACGATTTGGGATAGAAGAAGTGAAATATCGATCATTTGAAAACCTATGCAGACCACCCTACCCAGTACCGTGTTTAAAAGGGGCTGAGGGCACAGGCCCCCACCTCCGAAGTCATTCGGGGGAAATCACTTAGTAGGGGGATTTAAGGGTTAGGGGAAGAGGAAAAGATTGAAGAGACACACTGAGCACTCAAAACTAATTAGAATTAGCCTACATAATGAGATTATGAGAGTATTTTCTTCATAAAGGATCGAGCTCTTCCGATCGCCCGTCAGTAAATAATCAGACAGGAGGCTTTCAATATCTGGCCCATGGTGCAGGTAAATCTACTATCATCAACTTTCCTTCGCGCTCACGCTATCTCTTTAACCAACTGTAAAATTTCATAGTAAAACTATATAGGTTTAAGGATGAAACAAGTGCTGTTAGGTTAACTGTCGCGATCATTGAGTATATAGTTTAAGTCATCTCAAGCAGCCTTCTTGACTGGTCTCGTGTTCTTAAACGTACAGTCCTGTCAATGTATGTGACACATAATTAAAAGTTGAACAAAAATGAGCAGCTGAAATCAAGTGATTAATGATTCACACTTTTCTTTACAAATCGTATGTATAGGCCTGATAGGTTAATATGAGTTATTTCTAAACAGACACATTGGCTTGAACTAGTAACGTAAGTATGATTTTAAGGCCTTTATTAGAACCGAGGAAACTGCATCTTCCGTCTTCCCCAAGTTTTCCTGGGGAGGTGCCCGGACCCCGCCGTAGATACTGTTTCACGTGGCTTACTTTTCCTGACCAGTGAGCGAATCCTCTTCCCCCAGTGCATATTATTTTCATACCGTGCCATATCATGTTTTATATTATAAAATAGCCTACATGATTACCCTTAGTTAGTATGCTAAATTAAATGGGCTTGTAAACTAACTTTCAATTTTTCGTTTTGAAATCTAAATTTGGTTCTAAATTTGCGTGCAATATACAAAAGTTGAGATCGTGAAGATGCGACTTATAGATGTACAAGATATGACAGAATGTGTCATTTGCCCCATGGGAGGTATTTGAGACCAAAAACTTCTTGGAGAGCTTTCGCTATACGGCTACCCGATAACCGGTGGTGGATTCTAGGTGGCGTAATAAGACGGAGTCGGCAGCATGCCGGGGCAGCCGTGTGACAATATTTTTGTTACTTATGTTTTAAATTTATGCTGAATAACTCCTTGGTTACTTTCAGTGTTCAATATTTTTGTACAGAAACATAATGAAACATACTAGTAAGCGAATTTAAAGGAGATCAGTAAGATTGAGCAGGTTCTTGAAAATTAACTTGGGTCGACTGCATTCTCCCTGTAAAAGTGGACAGGGAATTTTTACTCGAGGCCAGGGGCCGAGTTATTTGGAAACCGAGATGGCCAGGGGCCAAGTTGGGTTTGTGGCTAAGTTAGTTTGAGGCCTAGTTGGCAAGGGGCCGAGTTTGTTAGGGTCGAGTTAGTTGGGGCCGAGTTTGTCCGAAAGCAGAACACGTATGATATGCAAACGTCATAGAAAATATATACAGTAGCCTGATTTCTTGATTCAAAAGACTGAAATTAGTGACCAATCGGTAATCTAGATTGAAATGTTCTGTCTAATAGACTGAAAAAAAATTACTTGCTTTAAAATTTTCAATCCAAATTTAGAGTTGTCCCTCATCCCATTCCTTTAGATTGATTTTTAATCTAAGGATTTAAGAGAGTGAGGGGTTAATCTGACTTCCAACACAATTTCTCATATTTCAACACTTGTCTTTCTAAAAGGAGGCCTAATGCAGTCTGAAATCTTCACTTGTAGAATATTAAGGATACTGGACTTCACATTTTATTAAAAAAGTATCGCTTGATCTCAATACTTTTGAGTTGGCGTGTGTCCGAGTTGGCTTGTTTCCACACACATTCTCTCACACACATAGGACCATACACAGGCACACCCACGCGTACTGACATACACACACAACATCACCGTTGCATATTTAACGTTAAATACAATTATTCTATTACAGAAAACATGTGTCGTGGTACGGATGCATGGACATGGCCGTCGAGATACTAAACATCAACTAGAAGCAAGCAAAAGAGATCAAGATGTCGTACTAGTATTCACCCTAGTATTCATCTCAGAATTCGTAACAATCCTCTTGAGGAAATAATCAGGCTAATTTTAAGACCCATGATAGGACCCTCTTGGTCATTTACTTTCCCAATTCAAATCCCGGTCCTTTATCCTAAAGTAACAAGCTGTTGTTCTGACATTTTTGCAGAACAAACAAAGGCATACATACGGTAGACCTGTTCAAGAATCTGTAGGCGCTGAGCGGCATCTACGGCCACCCGGACCCCACAGATTTAGGGACACATGGAAAAACAGATCTTAAGTTTTATATCATCACTGTTTGCTATTAAGGCAAAATTTCCAAGTAAACACTTTTCCAACCGTCTCCTTTAATTTGAAATGTCTTCTCATAGGCCTAGGTTTAACTTTTCTTCAAGTTTATCCACGCAGTGACAACTTGAATTTACGGAATGAAGATGTTTGGGGTCAGCCCAAGCGTGCAGTGGTCCAGTCGATAAAAATGGGGATCATATCTGCCTACCGTACAAAATGTTATTCTGTTTTTTTTTTTCATCTCTGATTTACCTCAAACTGTTGTATAATGTAAGTGAATTCTCACTTTTAGCCGCCGACTCGGATTCTTCTTCGAACGCCGGTGCTGCGTAACCTGCATACCATTCCTCTCATTGTTAGGTTGTCATTTTCAGGAACTTCGTTGGAAATTTATTACTTATTTTGACAATTTTGAGTTTACAACGTACCGACAGGGCATATAACAAAGGTATAGCTATATAATCATTATTAAAGTAATAATTTCACCAATTAATGTGTTCAAGCAATAGCTTCATCTCTCAAAATGTAATGCATTACGCGAGCTACCGATGAAACATCTTTTCAATTTAAAAGTTTTGGCCAGCGAATAAATTATTCATCTTCAAATATCGGAATTTCTTCCAGTGAGAACCTGGTTTTTATTTTTCCACTAAAGCAACAACATGGCTTTATTTTGAATTACCTATAAATCAAGGTTTTAACGATATCAAATTTTCTGCATCACAAACACATAGCTAGCTCATTGGATTATGGCATATTCGATGACGAAAGTCTCAGATTTCCTCTGGCTGCAAGGTAACCAGTGGCGCCGCCAGAGGCTGGTGGTCGGGGCACTACAGAAGATGATGCCTTAAACACCCAACCCAGATTAACGCAAAAAGTCGGGAAATTGTGCGTATTTGTATCGGTAGTAGTTTGCACCCCGAGCGAATCCTTCCTTTTGTCACCGTGTGCAGGTGATCTAATCTGAAGGGGCCTAAGGGGAGAAAATCCCCCCTCCCCCGTGGATACCCTGTGAGAAACTTTTGTCTATTTAAGATGGCTCAGGTTCAAAATGGTGCTATCTTTGACGAATTTTTTGAACTGACCATACAACTTTTACAACTTAGTGCTACCTCAAAACGACATCAGAAAAAAAAAAAAAAAAAACGCGGAGGGAGACTTGGTCAGGTGTAAAGCACCCAGTCTCTTCTGTTACATATCATCACCCATTGAAACAAGGAGAACAATGGTCACGTATTGTTGGCAGATGCTTAGGCCTACCCTTAAGAGGCTTTATCCATAGCTGCAATTGAATATTCATCCCAAACTCGTTTTCCGCCATCCAATTGGGACAATATTTCCTGTTCTGTCCTGTCAGTTCATGCTTCAAAGCATGAAAAACTGCAGAAAGATGCAGACAGTGGCGTCACCAGACTTTTCATTCTGGGGGCACAAGGGGGGCACAACAGTTCGATGAGGGGGCACAACTAAATAGCGGCGTATGCAGTATGTTGTGTGAACGCCGGCCTGGGGGAGGGGTCTAAGGGGAGGGGGTGCCCCCTCCCCTTTGAAAATTTTTGAAAAATTAGGTGTCCTTAGATGCAATCTGGTGCCACATACGTTACCTTTTTGAAGTAAAATTTCTGTCAAAAAATAACGAATTTTTAGGAACTAAAAAAAAATTATGCATGGATTGAGAAATTTTCAAGAAAGTGAAAAAAACGTGCATGTGTATTGCCGAATCAACGATGAAATATTCGTTCGATTGTGGACTTTTCAATTAATGTGAAATTCTCATGATCCACAAACTGAGTGATTGGAGTCTTACGGGATTAAAGTGATCATAGAGTTTTGTATCCTATATTTCTCTTTTAAAATTTTTTGGAATTATTTTTTTCAAAGAAGAAAATACGGAAAAGTCTCCTTGAAATTGCTGGCACTGAGCTTGCATTACAATTCGCAACGCAAGTGGCAGGCAAATTCCATGGTACTGTACGTACCAAACAACACCATTCACTGTTTTGGTTAATGAGTCCGCGAGGCAGACATTTCCGCTACACTTTATCAAGGCGTATACTCACACCTATTGAGGCGGCGAGGATTATGAATAGATTACCAAGACCAGATGCTCAGCCTCCGACACAGAGAACACTGTCTGCTTTATGAGATGGGGCAATTTTGTTATTCGAAAAAATACAAATTTCTGCCTTTTCTTGTCCTAAGAAGAATCAAATCATATGAAACATGGTAGTCAAATATTCTAACTACAGAACTTACAGAAGATTTATACATTTTTTTTTCAAAATCTCAGATCTCAGTTGTCGGTACACGGGGGGCACAAGGTTTCCTAGGGGGCACGTGCCCCCTGCCCCCCCCCCTTGGCGACGCCACTGGATGCAGAATGAGATTATTTAAATTTACGTTAATATCCCAGGTTAGGTTAGGAACTGCAAAACCAGCGCTATATAGCATGAAAAACTATACATTGCTTAGAAGCATATCAGATTTGTCCCAACTGGGTGCACCTTTTCGACTCGAACGAAAGGTTGCTTTAGGAAGCTAGGCGAATTCGGTATCAATGAAATCAGAAGCCCCGGCGACTTCGTCGCCGGCCTTTCGACTCTCTGGCGAAGAGCCAAGAGACGAAACCAAACATTCTTCCCGAGGGAGTTCTGCTCCCTAAAGTAGCTACGTCCCAAGGGACAACAAACCTAACTTAACAACTTCTCGACCCTCAGACCTCTACAAACAGACAGATGGACTTAGTGCTTGTTCTGCCCATTACCGGAGAAGAATGAAAGACTGGTCAACTCAATGATTTGTTGAAAATTCGGGGCACACAACTTTCATATCCGAACTAGGTGGATGGTTCCGATCCAACCAAGGCTTAGTTTTTTTCGGTCTGATTCGATCGGAGAGAAAACGAATAAATAAAATATGGCCACTTTCCTTGTCAACATGCCCATAAATGGCCCCTTGTCGGCAAATTACTGGGTGCTTCACGATGCCCCTTGTGTCCCCAAAAGGAGAAAACTAGCCCCTGTGGGCCTTATGAAGGTTTGGTCATGGTGCTCATATGGGCCCCACATGGAAGGATTGGCCATTGAAAATTCACTATTAGCCCACCCGCCCAGTCCATGTCGATTCAAAACCAATGATGCCCACAATCCAAGTGAGCCCCATGTGGGTATGTTGCATTGACATCGATGAGTATTTATCAAATACGGACGTTGTTAAGCTAAGTGACAGCGGCAGTGTTGTCCGCTTACAAGGAGGGCAAAGCTTCCAGTGCTTGGACTGGGCGGTTGCAGGAGGTTTCGTACCTAGAGATCGATAAAAGAGAGTCTTTTTAAAAACAGATTGCGCCCGTCGCATAAGGTCAGGAATGTTTCGTGGTCAAGTTGGTTCTATTTAACTTGGAAAATACCAGAAAACTCGAGAGTACTTACTGCACTTGTTTCGCTAGGCAGCAAACTTACCATAGTCTTAAAGACCCTATGGCATCCCCCCAAAACTTATTTAGACCTCTCCGGATATTTCTAAATCACAGGCCTTACACTTTTTGTGACGTCAAAAAATGGGCACGTTCAAATTTCCGCCAAAATGACGTAAGGTAATCTCATTGGCCTAAAGGCACGCATAGTACTATACTGTTTACAATGTGTGTGTGTGTAGTGCATCGGAAAATTCGGAACCAAATTCGTTATAAGGATATTAAAATTGTGGCTTCAACAGGTGAAACAATTGCGTCGGTCTCATCCAGTATTTGATTAATAAGTCTTTTGTTATATTGTAATGAATTTTAATAACTCACCATATACAAAGTTTACTGGGATCTGAGCATGAGAATTAATCTGCTAGAAAGTAAATTATACGTCAATATACGTGAGCTATGTAACTTGATCAAGGACAGGGCCCCATTTGACCTTTGTTCTGACATGGCAGTTGTAATCATGAAACGACTTATTTTATTAGTTAGCTTTGTCTGGGGGGAACGGGAGGGGTGCGAAGCGTGCCGAGAAAAATCTTCCTAGCATTTTTATGGTATCTGATATTAATGTTTTCCTTTATTTAACATTGCAAAATAATAATGGGCTATTCGAAATTCTCTAACAATTTCTTTGGTCTCGCTTCCTTTTGCTCATTTTTTTTATTATTTTTATTATATTTTAAGCGCTGGACAAAGAGTTGGGAAAGGGCAAGTTGCCCCTTGCCCCCCTTAATCCCGCCTATGATGGTTGGCGAGGGATGCATGAGGCTTTGAAAAAATTTTGCTCAAACTGTCCTGTAAAAGGAGTAACAATAGCCTTCAATTACGTACGATTAATAAGCATCCTACAATAAAATATCTTAAATGACTGTTTTGTTTTCTTTTTGGGGTGCCTCTCGCGCACCCGTTTTAAGTATTGTTCATGATTTCTTCCTGCAGAACATCTTACGTTTTCCGTAGCTTCGTAGAAACTTTCCATTATCATTGTAACCATTGAAGCCAAACCCCCGTCAACATGTTTTCTTGAGTAAGGCTTTTACAAAAATGGTCAAATTGTGTTTTTGGGATCTGTTTACGGTGCACATACGATGACTTTTAATAAAGCCAAATACTTCAATCTAATGGTTTTAATTCTTTAAATATACTTAAGGGCTGCCTGGCCGTTACCCGCGGAGCGGACTCTGTTTGCTCAGCTCCTCTTTAAGGCTTCCAAAACACCATTAGGGATAGGCCTATGACTGAGCAAGGAATATGCCTTACAGTCTGCTAAGTAGGCAACCGGGCCAAGTGGCGTAGCTACATAATTTTTTGTGGGAGGGGTTGGGGAGGGGGCAAAAGCAAAAAAATTCCGATAGATTATTATCTTGAAGTAATGATGTACTATCTAAGCATAGCGCCACCGTCATCTGCCGTGTAGTGCGCGGAAAAAATAGATTAAAATATCTCCGAGATTGCCTTAAATGACACTTCCAGGCCTTGTCAGTAACCATTTCGATGTGTAATTCTGTTAAAAAAAAATAAGAAGTGTTGTTAGTGTTTCATGTGAACTGTTTTTATTTATTTCCGACAGAGACTAGAATTTCCGACAGAGGCCTTCGGAGTCTTTGTGTGTGTGGGGCGACCGCCCCTGTCCCCCTCTAGCTACGCCACTGACCGGGCCGTTTGATATTCCACTCGGGTTTGGCTCCCCCCACTTTCAGATATAAAGTCCCGCTCTTGCTTCTATACGTTAAAGTTCATTTGTTGTCTTTTATTTATCGTACCTCCTCGATACCAGTGTATGAATGATAGTGATTCTCACTGACATAACCCAGCATCGTGCCGGTTTAGACCCTTGGATAACACAACCTCTAGTCTAAAGGATACAGACTTTTGTAGTCCTTGCACGACACACAAGCGCTCCGTGAGGTCAAATGCCATTGTTTATTGTGAAATTTATATTGTTAAATTATTGCCAAGCCTCCCTTGTCGAAAATGGGGTGGTCGAAAGTATGCTTCCGCCCTTGCCCCTCAGTTCAAGGATGAAATGCCCTTATGTTTCCTTTATAAAAATGTCAAACATTTGCTGTAATTTTCCTTAAAAGTTTGCCCAATAGATTGCACTTAATTACATCTGAGAACCCTCAAATATGAAAACAATTGTAAAGGGAAAAGGAGACACCTCCCCAGACCCCTCCCCCATGACGACGGTTAGCAAAAACTTTCAGCCCCCCCCCCTCTTCCAGCTGAGAACAGCTTCCTAGCTCTATGCTTGTAGGTGCCTAGCAAAGTTTCTTTTCTATTAGTTACCTCTTCGACACCAGTCTGAGAATGCTACTGAGTGATACTCACTGACTAAAATTTGTAAACGCAATTTTTTCCTGGTGGTTCGGCCTTTAAGATTTAATACGGTTTAAGCCAGTGTTTAAACTCTTACAAAAGTTAATCTGTCATTTGATGCTAGATTTCTAGCTTTTGTGTTCAGTTTTGGGGAGGCTTTGGCCTTGCTGACATTAACGTTGACATGGCAACGAAAACAAGTACCTAAAGGGGTAATGGAGGATAGAAAGATAGTGATTTCATTAAAAAGTTTGATACTACTACACCTTTTAGACACATAAAACCAGTAGCGTAGACCCCGGGGCAGGGAGAAACTGTCCCCGAGAAAAATCGAAGTAAACTTGGGGCGACCGAAAAACGAGAAAAAAGAGAGAACGAAAGAGAAAGAAAAGGTGAAGGGAAAAACGTAACATGCTCTAAACACTTGCCAAAATACATGAACAAATTTACTGAAAAATACTTAAGTTTTTGTGATGTAGGTGAACTCTGAAAAGCCTCTATGTACCAAGGTGCTTGTGAAGTGAAAAATGCAGCAGTGTTGTAGTCGAGGCCACAGTTCCGACCGAGGCCAAGGCCACATTCCCGAGACCGGGCCGAGGTCACACCCTCCGAGATCGAGGACGAGTTCATGGTCACTAAACATTTGCTAAAACAGTTGCCCTATCAATACGGTCAATACCTGCCACCCATTTACATGACAGTACTGTACAGTCGGGTGGTGTCTACTAGTGGCCTTGGTGGCCATTTTTTGTTCGAGAGCAAAGACACGCGAAAGTTTCAAGAAAATTTTTGCCCAAAATGCCTCACAGATTGCATGAAATAACACTTCTCAGACGTTGTTAGTTGCGTCTGAACATTCTGCATTTTCAGAAATTTATGCTTCTAGAAAGAACATAAAAAATCTTGAAGTCAATTTGCAGGGAGGGGATTCTAGTACTGGATGTTACTCTGTAAGCTGTATAAACTTGATATAACCCAGTTAAATAATGCAGTTAAATAACCCAGTTAAATAATGCAGACAGATGCTTGACTAAGAAATGCTGGTCCATGACGTGTGTGAGGGTGTGTGTGTGGGTGTGTGTGTGTGTGAATAAATTTGTAGGTCTGGGGAAGAAACTGTGAAAAGGTTGTCCCCCTTCTCTTTGAGGAGATTTATTTGTTGTAAGTCTGATGATATCTACAAGCAAATCGGTGGTATTAACATAGGAATTTGGCCCACGAAATTGGTCTAATTTCCATCAAAATTTTTAATACACTGAATTTGACAGGAAGAGACGATAGCCTCCTGCCGTGATATTTATTAATATTAATGGTTTTAATATTTTGTTCAGGAAACAAAAACGAGGAATAATGATGACATTTTGTTGTTTCATGTAAAGTCGGGGTCTGCGTCAGAGCCTTGAGTTTGATAAGCACAGTCACGTGGTGTACCTAGAACAGTGAGCATCTTGGGAAGTTGATATCCTTGAGGAGGGGTCTGAAGGGGTGGTATATCCTCCAGTGATGTAGTACTCGAAACCGGTTTTTCTCGGTATCAGTTAATCTAGCAATATACTTTTCCAAATAAAGTTGTTCCGACTTTCCTGATTTCCGTGCAGTGCTTCTACCAGTCAAAGATTTATTTCTTGAACTCAGTACAGACCCATATTTCTCACAGTATTGGTAATTTCCTGAAATTTCCTAAAAACGATTCCCGCAGGCTGTTGTTTGGCTACTTTTTAGTGTGCATAATTAAAAGCAATGGTAAAACAGAGGTACACCCATGCTGCCATGCATGCTTTAAGGATGACACTAGGATGTCCGACAGGGTGGAGGCAATTAAGCCAAGCCCTCAACCAGGGGCGGGGCAGGGGGAAGCAGGGGCAGGGCCCCTGAAAGCCAAATGCTTCCCCTTTAATAACTTGTCTGGCTACGAGCCTGGGGGCAAACTTTCGGACAGATGGTCTGGGATATCCATCAATCTGATCAAAGTCGACAAAGGGGAGGGGATCCTGGAAGGAATATGCGATATCGAGGGAGGATATCCGGGATATTTACAAAAGGGGGGTCCTATACGACAGGGCATCAAATGTACGAAACCTCGATGGGGGTGTTTGGGAAAACTGAAATTAAACTCTGCTTTAATGGTATTTTCTGCCATCTGAAAATCAAAACAAGTATGTATAAACTATGTAGTGCAGATTTGGGATCATCTCAAAAAAGTAAGTGCTGCTGAAAAAGGGGGCTGGAGCAGGAAAAGCCCCCTCTGCACCCACGCCTAAACGTATAAAAAATATTTAGTTTCAGGCAGAAAATTTTTTAAAAATTTGGATCCAAATTAAAGGAAATTTGGAAAAGTTTGGCTTTTATCATTGAAACACATGATTTGAAAATTTGGGGCTGTTAATGAGACAATTTAAAAAATTTGGGTTTTCCATAGAAAATCTACTCTCGTTGAGAGTTAAAATGAATGCACTGTTAGGGCAAATGATCGCGCCAGGGAACTTCATATTTAATCGCACCCATTAAAGCTCCCCTACAAAGTACATGGAAACTTCCCCGACGAGGGCAGCCATTGTCGAAAGGGGAATTACCCCTTCCCCCACCTGGCGCAACCCCTGCTTTTCTGTCTGCAGATATTTTGTGACTTCTAGCGACCCTACACTGTCGGCTACTCTACATCGGGTCCGATGTGTCACTCAGCTAGGATAATACGGTTTTTGTTTTCGAGAATTTGAACGTGTAAGTTTGTAAAACGAGATCTCAAAACAGTTACGTAGCCAGGGGCGTCGCTAGAGCATTTATCATGGGGGGGGGGTGCCGTTTTTCCCGACTGAGAAGAAAGAAATGCCGACTGAAAGTGTTGATAAGAGATGCAGTTAGAGCTGAGAACCGTTAGTCCAACCGGTAGTGGTCCAGCAGGGGTGGCACTAGGATTTGCCCAACCGGGGACAGCCCCGATGCCGTCGAGGGGTTGGTGAGGGGAGATTTGAAGAAAACCTGTGTACTATACCATACCATTGCGGAGCATATATTGCATAAAATTTTGTATATACTAGAGGAAAATAGTTCCGCCCGATTTAAGGTTTTTTTTTCGAAATTTAAACTGTGAAATTGCAAAGCGCGCACAGCGCGCAAAGTTTTTTGGTAAGTATACCCTAAAAAGAATCTGTACTTATTTAAAGCTTATATAGGTGAACCAGTGGCGTACCCAGGATTTCTCTCAAGGAGAGGGGGCATGCAATATGTTGTGTAATCGCCGGCCTGGGGGAGAGTTGTAAGGAGAGGGGGTGTCCCCCTCCCCCTTTGAAATTTTTTGAAAAATTAGGTGTCCTTACATGCAACCTGGTGCCGCATATGCCACCTTTGGAAGTAAAATTTGTGTTAAAACATTTAACGTTTTTAGGAACTGAAAAAATTGCTATCCGTAAGGGGAGTATGGCCCAATGCCCCCCCCCCCCGTGTACGCCACTGAGGTCAACTGTCCAGGCAGTTTGGCCCTATCGGACACAACTTATATTGTACTTCCCTAATCGAGTCACTAGCCGTACCGAAAGACAGACTCAAGGAAACATTAACTTAGTTT
Organism: Holothuria leucospilota; assembly: GCA_029531755.1. NCBI lineage: Eukaryota > Metazoa > Echinodermata > Holothuroidea > Aspidochirotida > Holothuriidae > Holothuria > Holothuria leucospilota. The sequence continues at coordinate 4,888 of JAIZAY010000441.1, read as the reverse complement.
AATGAGATGAGATGCCCGGCATTTACATAAAACGATAAATTCTACTTAAGTTACTTGAAAAGTTGGAAAGGGTTTGTTTTATATTTAGCTATTAGTAACGAAACTGAGGAAGAGTGGGCAAAAGATACCAAAAATTTTGGGTTTTATCGCAGAAATGACCCTTTTGAAAGCTATAATAAGTAAACCGACCATGGGTGGCGACAGAATTTTCCCGACATCTGGTCAGGCCATGCCAGCGACCCCCGGTTCCGACAGCATCTCTTGGGGCGAGAAAAGGATATGAAGGAGCCTAACTATCCCATACCATTGCAGAGTACCGTATATTTTGCATTATATCACTTAATATGTCAGGAGCAGAGTCACGGGCGGATCCAGGATTTCTGAAAAGGGGGGGGGGGCGAAGTTGTTCGACCTGTGATTGACGGCACTATACCATCTAGGCGGAGCGCCACCATCAGTTGGCGCGGAGCGTACCAAGAAAATTTGAGATTTTAATACATCCCAGATAGCCGGAAATGGCACTTGCCAGGCTTGATAGCAGCCGATTCCAACTGATGCACACTGTCTCGTAAGGTATTCTTCGTAAGGGGAAAATTTTGAAAATCTGGTGCCATATATGCTACCTTTTGAAGTAAAATTTGTGTTAAAAACTTTACGTATTTTTAGGAACTGAAAAAAAATCGGCACCAGAGAGGGGCGGTCATGGCCCAATGGCCTCCCCCCTGTGTACGCCACTGCGTTTACTATCTAAGCGGAGCGCCACCATAGGTTGGCGCGGAGCGTTCCAAGAGAATTTGACGATTTAACACATCCAAGATGGCCGGAAATGGCACTTACCAGGCTTGATAGCAGCCGATTCCAACTGATGCACACTGTCTCGTAAGGTATTCTTCGATTGGCTGGTGGTATTGTATCGGTATTGTATCGTATTGATTGTATCCAATCATGTGTAGTAAGATAGCATGCGTGTGAATGTCCCAATCGACGTTCAAACTGATCTGCTGTGCGCTATGACTCCCATGCTTTGAGATTCAGTTGCTAATTGCAGCTTCACTCTCTATCACTCCACTCTCTGTCCTTCTCGCTGTCTCTTCTCCTTTCCGTTTTTTTCTCTCTTTTTTTCCCTTTAATTTTTTTTTTCATTTTCAAAAAGGGGAGGCCGGGTCGGCCCCCCAGATCCGCCCCTGAGAGTAACGCACTCATACTGTTCTTTTGAGTCTGAATCGTGAATCTGCAAAGGGCGCGAAAATTTTTGGTAGGCTGACACAAAAAAAACATGTTATGATTAAGTATAAAAACAAAAACAAAAACCGCAAGGGTTGTAGACTGTATCGGGGACAACATACATTGTGTCGAAACCACCTGGACTACCCGATGAAATAGCCAAACTTTGCTCCGCGTGAGTCGCTCACCAACTGACCGTACCGCTTGACACACCCTAGAGAACAGTAACTAGGCTTGGAGATAAGGAATGAAATTTACGACCTCTACATAACCTGTGTACCCTGCCTACATCTGGTAAGGTTGACAGGACTTATGCTATCTAGCTATGTGGAATGGAACTACTGAAGAAACTGGAAACATTACAGCGCGCGTAGTGCGTCGAAAATTTTGGGTTCTGATTACAGAAATTGTCCTCTTTCTTTCACTTCTTTTCATCATGTTTCCTTTATTTTACCGACTGGTGCAGAATTTGCTGACTCGATGCCAGAAACCACACGAACGATGAACTCCTTTAGTATACAATGATACTGAAAAGCCCTACGTAGCTTTTTTGCCGACAGAATATGTTTTAAGTTTCAAAAAGTGTTGCTCACGGTCTTTGATACTATTGTGATAAACGTTGTCTACAAATGCATTCCAATCTCCTGTCTTCCGTCTGCACCAGCTCCTTTCTCGTGCCCTGCTTTGTCCCTCCCTTCCCTGTTCTTTTCTCTGTTCGCTCGGCCTTTCTCTCTCCCTCTTCTCTCATCTCCTCTTTTTTCTCTTTTTTCCCTTTCTTATTCCCTCCAACTTTCCTTCGTTTGCACTTCCCCTCTTTCCTTCATTTTGCCTACTAGTGCAGGATTTTGCCGACTGCGTGAATGATGGGGGTGTCACACCCCACACCCCCCTCTAGCGTCGGCCCTGTACGTAGCGAGGGATGTTGTTTTTTATGAGGGGCAAAGACGATAATTTCCGACAATTGCTATCTCCAATTAAATTTTGCTTCTACAGTTCAGATGTACTATGGACGTTACTTGATTTGCTTTGCAGGCGTTTGGAAGTTTGACATAACCGTAAGTGTTGACTTGGGGATTGGGAGCGGCCCGGAGACACTCTCCCCTAATAGAGAATTCTATTAAAAACCTTCGGGCCCATGCAGATGCAAATTGCTGTTTCATTTTTCGAAGTTACTGTGCACCCATTAAACAAGTTTTTTACTAGGCCTACTGTTTAACATAACAAAATATAACATGTTACAGGGCAAAGGAGGGCTAAGGCCCCATAAGATACCCTGAAGTCCGTAAACCCTTGACTGAAAACAAAAAGCCATCCAACACTAAACAAGCCCAGTACAATTAGATTCTACTACAGTCATGGAAGAACTTGTCAGCGTTAACCTTAAAGCATTACACTGATGTGGAGTAAACTATCCACTCAGGCAGACTTTTCCACTCGTTGAACTACAAGATAACAAAAGATTCCTTTCTGAGAAAAATTTGTAAACCTGGAGTATCCCCCCCCCCCTTAATCCTTCTCAACTCTGGTAAGGCCAGTTAGTTAGTTAGTTTTATAATTAGTTAGATGGGATTTGACGACACACCAACACGAATGTGTTATATAGTGTCAACTAGATAAGAAGGTAAAGTTCAAATGCGGTGTCAAATACGGTTCAAGTTCAAGTTCGGTTTCAAATACGGTTCAAATACGGTTCAAGTCCTTCCCTTTAGTCGCCTCTTACGACAGGCGGGGAATACTGTGGGCATATTCGACAACCTCCAGCCCACAGGGGACGGGTGGTAAGACCAAAATGTCTTAGTCTAAAATGATAGTCAGGTACACTAATTCGATTAAGTGCTGTTCTTGTGGTCTGTAATTAGTTCATTACTTCGATCCTACCTATTTTTGGCCATGAGCGTGCGTATAGAAAAATGCCTTTGGTACCTAACGGCTTTCAACGTAGGCCGTATTGCTTTTCGATGGTAGCGCTGTATGCGCTCTGAAATGAAAGGCCCGGCTTACGGCTATTCTGAACCATTTCTATATCTAGAGAATTCCTGCGTCCTCCATGTATTAGTTGAAACACATATCAGGGGCGTATCAAAGATGTTTTAACCCGGGGGGTCGACTTGTACAATTACGAGTGAGATTTTGAAACTAAGTAGAGGGCCAGCACCACCTGGAGTACAGCGCGTAAACTTTTGCCAAACATTCCTCCAAAATTTCTAGAAATGCTACTTCCACTGCAGTGATGTTCCCTTGTCCTTCCCCAGGGCAGTAGCGAGCGGGGGATGTGGGGGTGTTACCCCCCAATAATTTGGTCGCCGTCGGCATATTTTCAGTCTGTCGGCAAAAAGGGGAGAGAAGAAGGAAAAGAAGAGGAAAAGAGGAGAGGAGGAAAGGGAAGGGGAATAAAGAGAGTGAAAAGGAAGACGGAGAATGGGAAGAAAAATGAGAGAGAAAGACGGGAGCACGTTGCCAGTCTGTTATCGGCTATTCCGATTTTCTGTTCTTCATCTATTTGGACCATTTAAGTTGAGGGCTCGTCGGCAAATTGAGGATCCGGTATACTACGGAAGCCGAGAACATTGCAGTGGTGTGAAATCTGACATGCCAGTTTCCCACCCTTTTCTTCGGTAAATGTGGGAAGGATATATAGCACAAATCCGTGTCATGTGCGGGAGCGTCCGTTTATGAAGAGGGTGTTCAAAAATAGACAATGTGTAATGGTTCCTTCTTGAAGTGCCCACTTACTGACTTTGGTTTTCTCCTCTCCACATTATCGGTGGATAATGGTAACTTGGAGAAATCGTATCTCGATTTCTCCTTTTCATGTTTACCGAAGAAAGGGGTGGTAAAACTGGCACGTCAGATTTCACACCACCGCGATGTTCTAGGCTTCCGTAGTATACTCACAGACATCCTGAGGAAAAAATAATACGTGCCGCACGTCTTCCCTCCACTGCAAACTCAGACGTCAACCTTTGAACAGCAAAATGTAACAGATACATAACGCATCCTGGCGTTCAAAGCATATTTTGAACGCCAGTGTTAAGATTTTGAACACCTTTACTCCATTTTGGAACGCAGGAAGCCTATGTTAACACTTACCGTATTTGAACGCCTGACGCGTCTAGTGTTTAAATGCTGAACCCATAGCGTTCAAATTCTGAACGCTAGCGTTCAAATATTCTAAATTGAACGCTAGGTTTTGAATGCTGGAGTTGAGTTGTCACTAGGGGACAGGGGCGGCGCCAGAGTATTTCGATAGGGGGGCAAAGCGTGAGATGAGTGATCGCCGTCCTGGGGGAAGGGGTCTAAGGGGAGGGGGTGTCCCCCTCCCCATTGAGAAATTTTTAGTTAATTTAAGGTTGCTCAGAAGCAAAATGATGATGTCTTTGGTACATATTTTGAACTGATCATATATGGCTGGAAAGTTTATAATTTAGTAATTTTGATTTTTGTTTTGGGAAAGATGCTTTTCTGGGGAGGGGTGTCCCCTCCCCTTTGAGAAATTTTTTATTAATTTAAGATTGCTTAGATGCAAAATGGTGATATCTTTGGTATATTTTTGAACTGATCATATATGTAAGAAAGTGTTCATAATTTATTGAATTTTAATTTTTGCTTTGGGGAAAGATGCTTTTCTGGGGAGGGGTCTAAGGAGAGAGGTGTCCCTTTCCCT
>JAIZAY010001253.1:0-18007 GCA_029531755.1 Holothuria leucospilota | reverse complement strand
GGGGGGCCCTCTTTTTTAAAAAACCCCCTTTTTTGACTGACGAAACCTCCTGCAACCGCGCCAGTCCATAGCGATCTGCGAAAGCTCGTGCCGCTCCTTGTTGAAGCGGGGACAAACACTAGGGCCAGCTGTCACTTAGCATAACAACTCGGTCCCGTAATTCTGATATAAATCACTCATCGATGTCAATGCCAACATACCGACATGGGTGTTGTTGCCTCAGATGGATTGTGGGCATAATTGGTTTTGTAACATCGACAAGTAGACTGGGTCGGGTAGCTGGTCGCTACTCAGTGTGAAATTTTCAATGAGCCAACTACCTTCCATTTGTGGGGTCGCCCTCCATATTCTGAACAGCACTCATGACCAAACATCTTTCATAAAGGCTCACAGGGGCTAGTTTTCTCCGTGCTTGGGCGACACACAAGGGGCATCGTGATAGCTCACCCAGTAATTTTTGCAGGACAAGGGGCCAATTTATGAGGCACTCATGTTGACAAGGGATATAGTGGGCCATAATTTTATTTCAAATATCGTTATTTCTCTATCCGATGCGAATTGCAGAATCCGAAAAAACTAAGCACCTTGAGTTTGTGGATTTCGGAACCATCCACCTAGTTCGGATATGGAAGTGAATGTTGTGTGCCCTCGAATTTTCAACAAATCATTGAGTTTGACGCAGTCGTTTCATTCTTCTCCGGTAATGGGGTCCATGAACTAAGCAAGCTAAGTCCAGTCTGTGCTCTGTTTGTAGATGGGTCTCGAGAAGGTTCTTTGTTAAGTTTATAGGTTTGTTCTTCCCTGTGGGACGTAGCTAATTTAGGGTGGAGTCTAGAAGACTCCCTCGGGGAAGAAATGGTTGAAGTTTCGTCTTCTATGGACTCATTTCGCGCATGAGAGTCGAAAGGGCCGCGCGACTGACAGTAGGGCTTCCTGATGTTTATTGATAACCGAAATTTCGCATATGCTGTCCCTAATAAGACATATCCCTTACTCGTTCGGAATACGGAAAAGGTGCACCCCAGTTAGGGGACACAAAATCTTGATATATACCTTCTAAAGCATTCTACATTGTTACATGTTTTTCAATCGCTATAAATAGCGCTTAGGTTTATGCAGTTCCTAACCCTAAACCTGGGATATTGAACCGGTAATATTTACAATAATCTACATTCTTGCATGCTTGTTCTGCATGTTCTTCAATGCTGTATTGAAAAGCACCTATGATTACGTTGAGCAGGTGACAGCACAGGAAAAATTGTCCCAATTGGATGGCGGAAAACGAGTTTGGGATGAATATTCAATTGCAGCTATGGATAAAGCCTCTTAAGGGTAGGCCTAAGCATCTGCCAACAATACGTGACCATTGTTCTCCTTGTTTCAATGGGTGATGATATGTAAGAGAAGAGACTGCGTGCTTTACACCTGACCAAGTCTCCCTCCGCGTTTTTTTTTTTTTTTTTCCTGATGTCGTTTTGAGGTAGCACTAAGTTGTAAAAGTTGTATGGTCAGTTCAAAAAATTCGTCAAAGATAGCACCATTTTGAACCTGAGCCATCTTAAATAGACAAAGGTTTCTCACAGGGTATCCACGGGGGAGGGGGGATTTTCTCCCCTTAGGCCCCTTCAGATTAGATCACCTGCACACGGTGACAAAAGGAAGGATTCGCTCGGGGTGCAAACTACTACCGATACAAATACGCACAATTTCCCGACTTTTTGCGTTAATCTGGGTTGGGTGTTCAAGGCATCATCTTCTGTAGTGCCCCGACCACCAGCCTCTGGCGGCGCCACTGGTTACCTTGCAGCCAGAGGAAATCTGAGACTTTCGTCATCGAATATGCCATAATCCAATGAGCTAGCTATGTGTTTGTGATGCAAAAAATTTGATATCGTTAAAACCTTGATTTATAGGTAATTCAAAATAAAGCCATGTTGTTGCTTTAGTGGAAAAATAAAAACCAGGTTCTCACTGGAAGAAATTCCGATATTTGAAGATGAATAATTTATTCGCTGGCCAAAACTTTTAAATTGAAAAGATGTTTCATCGGTAACTCGCGTAATGCATTACATTTTGAGAGATGAAGCTATTGCTTGAACACATTAATTGGTGAAATTATTACTTTAATAATGATTATATAGCTATATCTTTGTTATATGCCCTGTCGGTACGTTGTAAACTCAAAATTGTCAAAATAAGTAATACATTTCCAACGAAGTTCCTGAAAATGACAACCTAACAATGAGAGGAATGGTATGCAGGTTACGCAGCACCGGCGTTCGAAGAAGAATCCGAGTCGGCGGCTAAAAGTGAGAATTCACTTACATTATACAACAGTTTGAGGTAAATCAGAGATGAAAAAAAAAAAAAAACAGAATAACATTTTGTACGGTAGGCAGATATGCTCCCCTTTTTTATCTACTGGACCACTGCACGCTTGGGCTGACCCCAAACATCTTCATTCTGTAAATTCAAGTTGTCACTGCGTGGATAAACTTGAAGAAAAGTTAAACCTAGGCCTATGAGAAGACATTTCAAATTAAAGGAGACGGTTGGAAAAGTGTTTACTTGGAAATTTTGCCTTAATAGCAAACAGTGATGATATAAAACTTAAGATCTGTTTTTCCATGTGTCCCTAAATCTGTGGGGTCCGGGTGGCCGTAGATGCGGCTCAGCGCCTACAGATTCTTGAACAGGTCTACCGTATGTATGCCTTTGTTTGTTCTGCAAAAATGTCAGAACAACAGCTTGTTACTTTAGGATAAAGGACCGGGATTTGAATTGGGAAAGTAAATGACCAAGAGGGTCCTATCATGGGTCTTAAAATTAGCCTGATTATTTCCTCAAGAAGATTGTTACGAATTCTGAGATGAATACTAGGGTGAATACTAGTACGACATCTTGATCTCTTTTGCTTGCTTCTAGTTGATGTTTAGTATCTCGACGGGCATGTCCATGCATCCGTACCACGACACATGTTTTCTGTAATAGAATAATTGTATTTAACGACGTTTTTTATTCCTTTTCGGAGTCAAAGGAATCAATGCAACGGTGATGTTGTGTGTGTATATGTGTATGCGTGGGTGTGCCTGTGTAGGGTCCTATGTGTGTGAGAGAATGTGTGTGGAAACAAGCCAACTCGGACACACGCCAACTCAAAAGTATTGAGATCAAGCGATACTTTTTTAATAAAATGTGAAGTCCAGTATCCTTAATATTCTACAAGTGAAGATTTCAGACTGCATTAGGCCTCCTTTTAGAAGACAAGTGTTGAAATATGAGAAATTGTGTTGGAAGTCAGATTAACCCCTCACTCTCTTAAATCCTTAGATTAAAAATCAATCTAGAGGAATGGGATGAGGGACAACTCTAAATTTGGATTGAAAATTTTAAAGCAAATAAATTTTTTTCAGTCTATTAGACAGAACATTTCAATCTAGATTACCGGTTGGTCACTAATTCCAGTCTTTTGAATTAAGAAATCAGGCTACTGTATATATTTTCTATGACGTTTGCATATCATACGTGTTCTGCTTTCGGACAAACTCGGCCCCAACTAACTCGACCCTAACAAACTCGGCCCCTTGCCCACTAGGCCTCAAACTAACTTAGCCACAAACCCAACTTGGCCCCTAGCCATCTCGGTTTCCAAATAACTCGGTCCCTGGCGTCGAGTAAAAATTCCCTGTCCACTTTTACAGGGAGAACGCAGTCGACCCAAGTTAATTTTCAAGAACCTGCTCAATCTTACTGATCTCCTTTAAAAATTCGCTTACTAGTATGTTTCATTATGTTTCTGTACAAAAATATTGAACACTGAAAGTAACCAAGGAGTTATTCAGCATAAATTTAAAAAATAAGTAACAAAAATATTGTCACACGGCTGCCCCGGAATGCTGCCGACTCCGTCTTATTACGCCACCTAGAATCTACCACCGGTTATCGGGTAGGCGTATAGCGAAAGCTCTCCAAGAAGTTTTTGGTCTCAAATACCTCCCATGGGGCAAATGACACATTCTATCATATCTTGTACATCTATAAGTCGCATCTTCACGATCTCAACTTTTGTATATTCCACGCAAATTTAGAACCAAATTTAGATTTCAAAACGAAAAATTGAAAGTTAGTTTACAAGCCCATTTAATTTAGCATACTAACTAAGGGTAATCATGTAGGCTATTTTATAATATAAAACATGATATGGCACGGTATGAAAATAATATGCACTCGAGGAAGAGGATTCGCTCACTGGTCAGGAAAAGTAAGCCACGTGAAACAGTATCGACGGCGGGGTCCGGGCACCTCCCCAGGAAAACTTGGGGACGACGGAAGATGCAGTTTCCTCGGTTCTAATAAAGGCCTTAAAATCATACTTACGTTACTAGTTCAAGCCAATGTGTCTGTTTAGAAATGACTCATATTAACCTATCAGGCCTATACATACGATTTGTAAAGAAAAGTGTGAATCATTAATCACTTGATTTCAGCCGCTCATTTTTTTTTCAATTTTTAATTATGTGTCACATACATTGACAGGACTGTACGTTTAAGAACACGAGGCCAGTCAAGAAGGCTGCTTGAGATGACTTAAACTACTCAATGATCGCGAAAGTTAACCTAACAGCACTTGTTTCATCCTTAAACCTATATAGTTTTACTATGAAATGTTACAGATGGTTAAAGAGAAAGCGTGAGCGAGAAGGAAAGTTGATGATAGTAGGTTTACCTGCACCATGGGCCAGATATTGAAAGCCTCCTGTCTGATTATTTACTGACGGGCGATCGGAAGAGCTCGATCCTTTATGAAAAAAATACTCTCATAATCTCATTATGTAGGCTATTCTAATTAGTTTTGAGTGCTCAGTGTGTCTCTTCAATCTTTTTCTCTTCCCCTAACCCTTAAATCCCCCTACTAAGTGATTTCCCCCGAATGACTTCGGAGGTGGGGGCCTGTGCCCTCAGCCCCCTTTAAACACGCTACTGGGTAGGGTGGTCTGCATAGGTTTTCAAATGATCGATATTTCACTTCTTCTATCCCAAATCGTTCCAACCTATCAAAATATTTGTGCTTTCCCTTTTAACTTTCTATCCGAAAAGTAAAAATCAGCCAGCATAACCAGCTAGGTCCAGCTACACTCTCTGATCAGGCCAAAGCTTAATCGGCTTAAGACGTCTTCCCGTATGTTAGCAGACCGTTCCGAGTTTTTAGCTATTGGGAAAAAATTAGTACAAACTTTTGACGTTTTTACAGAGGGAACAATTAAGGGGTTTTCATGGGCGGCTCTAAGAAATTTTGTTTGGGGGGGCAAACTCAAGTCCGTATTCAGGGAGGTTCGGAAGACCCCCCCTCAGCAATATTAATGGTCACATCCGGATAGTAATATAGCCTCAGTAGGAGTATGCATAGGCGTAGGGGCCCAAGTTGATGGGGGGGGGGGGGGGCTGTAACGATCTGCCCGAAAAATAGAAACAAAAGTTTCCGCGCGCTCCGCGCGAGTTCCAAATGTTAATGTACATATCATAAAGGCATGCATCCGTTATCGCACCGCATGCCAATTACATACAATAATTTGCCACGTTACTAGCATTCCATATTGGCAATAATTCTGGGGGAAGTCGTTACAAAAATGATGATAATAATCAGTGGTGTAACCAAGGTTTCTCTCATGGGGGGTGGGCAGGCACTATGTTGTGTGATCGCCGGCCTGGGGGAGGGGTCTGAGGGGAGGGGGTGTCCCCCTCCCCTTTGAAAATTTTTTGAAAAATTAGGTGTCCATACATGCAATCTGGTGCCACATATGCTACCTTTGAAGTAAAATTGTGTGTTTTAGTTTAGGTACTAAAAAAAAAAATCGGCGTCAGTTACGGGGGCATGGCCTAATGGCTCCTCAAATACACCACTGATAATCATAATATATAAGTTTAACCATTAAAAACACACTGGTGAATTTATGCCGAATATATAGGTACTGGTGCAATCCAAATCAGAACTACATTTTAATTACCAAGGAAGTTTTTAAAGTATCGACTTCCGTTAAGCTACATTATTGCATTATTTTTCTTTCAGTAGGTGCCCGAAAAATTCTCAGAATATTGCCCGAATTTCAAAAAATATTTTGTTGGGGGAGCTGCAGCCCCCAGCCCCTGCCTCCTACGCCTATGGGAGTATGGTTATTATTATGTATTACAACGATGCCCGCTCTTCACAAACCGTTTCAGGCAGTTAGTTATGAGAAGACTACTTTAAAAATAAATACAACCATATCAACCGATCCCTACCGTACTACCATAGGGGTGGGGTAAGAGCCAGGTGAAATGGGCTAAGCGGCTTGATTCATTTGTATATAATAAAACCCACCTTTAAATATTTTATTGTTTCTTTCATTGTGTCACAATATGTTTCAGCTTTGCCAAGAAGCAATAAAATGTTGGTTTTCTGGATTGTTTTCTTAAACTAACGAAAATTTTGAGCATGAAGACACTTGAAAACGATGAAATGATAGCACCTGTAGTTTGGATCTCAGTACCGTTCCCAAACGAAATTTTTTTAAAGGGGGAAGGGAATTTCCGTAACTCAGAACGACGTCTCATCCTATATACAAATAGCTAGGCCACAAGTCAAAAGTCTCATCCTACTGAGCTTAGATTGACTATTTGGTGTGTTTATTTTAAATCAATTGAAACGGTATATACTTCAGCACATAGGTGGAGAACCTTTTGCTTATAACAGGCCATTTGACAGTCATAAGACCGCTCGTGGGCGAACGGCGCTGTCAGTTTGGACACATGGGCGGAGATCCTGGGGGGATGGGGGAATACATCCCCCCCCAATATTTGAGAAATCGCCCATTGACTTTGATTTTTTACACAGTAAATTATTGGAAATTCTGGTCATATCCCCCCCCCCCCCAATATTGAGAACAAATCGCCGCTCTTGTTTGGACAAGGGAAGGGAAACCTCTCCTTCTATGGGAAACACAATACTTTTAGACTACATGCCCGTTACAACTCTTTGTAGACAGATACCTATGCTAATCTGGTCAGGTGACACCTTAGCAAAACTGCTTTTAGTCGTGGATGATAATCAACACGGGTAATGGGTTGTGTATCTAATGACCCCGAAAGCTCTGAAGTGTCCGCAAAACTATGGACATTTAACTCCAGCATTACCGTTACACTCTGTAAATGACATTATGATGCCTAAGCTAATCAGCTTTCAAATATCGCAGCGTGATCATTTGTTTTGATTACCTTAGCTCGCACTAACGGCAGGTCCATTTGTGATGTCTGAAGTATATATTCGGTAGTAGCAAACAAGCAACTGAGAAAACGCGCGCGAAGCGCGCCAAAAAAAAATGGCGTTTTGAAAGCCCTTTATTAATTTTTAACCTTCGCATTGCATTGGAAAGTTATTCACTCCTTTAATTTTAAGCCCACTCAAGGAAAAAGGAGGGCCTAACCCATCTCGAATTACATGTTTTTTTTATTTATTATTTTTATTTTTGAAAATTGAAGACCATGCTTTGCAAACTTTTGGGGGGGCAAGTGCCCCCCTGTGCCCCTATGGCGAGCCGCTAATGGGGGTTTTCGTCCTTGAATTGAGGAGGGCGGAAGCATACTTCCGCCCACCACATGTTTGACTGGGGGCTTTCGTCCCCAGCCCCCTTACAGCCGATGATGACCTTCAGAGATTGTCGTGACACCCCTTCCCCTGTCTCCACCCCACAAACTATTTTCAAAGCAGATGTTCACTACTGGATCTGGCACGAGTCTATTATCCGTATGACGCAGTGTACAAAAAATAATGGTCGAATTGTGATACCTGTGAATATCTGTTCATGGCGCTTTAGTTGGAATAGACAGATAATAATGTTCTAGACTAATGCATAATATTTTTCATACTTAGAGCTTCGGGAGCTTTGACTCGTTGTCCCACAGAGGCGTTGCCCTGGACACCACCAGGGGCCCCGAAGAGCTCCCAAACACCACGGTACAGTGGAACGCTTCTCGTTTCCGTGTCACCGTTTAGTGATTTCAAAATGAGACCCCAAAGGAATGAGCTAAGCACGATTCTGTCTGTGACCCGCAAAATTTTGCTGGTGACAAATGTGAAAACAATTAAGAACCCCTGTCTCAATGTATACTTGTGACTAGGACTCAGACTTGGACTAGAATACCAATGACTCGAACTCGGAAGGTGGGGACTCGACTACAGAGCTACTAGTTTTATGTTAAAAGGGAGCATTTCCAGGAAAAAGCAAAACCATACCAAAGCAACTGTGATAGAAGGAAGTGAGGGGTGAGGGTGCACTACCGACAGTGTAGGCTATATGATGTTGCGTCTACTGCTCTAAACTGGGCCAAATGACAGGAATAAATGATCCGCTAAACTGAATCTTATCAAGACAAAGGAAAACTGTGAACCGTGCAAGAACTGATTTTAAGCTAGAAATACAAAAAATAAAAATAACAAGCAGCCAGAAAATGTTACTTGTTGGCGTTTGGTAAGACTTTCAACTTGAACCGCATAAAGCGATCAAAAAAGTACACAACGGCATATGTCCTGGAGTCAGAGTTAGAGTTAGATGAAGTTTTACTGCTCAGTTTCTGACCAATTGGTTTAAGTCGGGCCGGCCACGGCCTTTTTTCCAGTCGTGGCTCACTGGCTTGTTTTCCCTACTCCATTGCTTATGCTGAGCACCAAGCATTTTTAAAGTCTTTGGTATGACCCGGCCAGGAGTCGACATATGTCCTGGAGGAATGGAACTCGCGATATGATACATCTTCCGTTGGTAAGCACCTTGTCAACAGACCTTAAGACTGTTGTCGTATTCAAGTATTTTAATACCAATCCTGGAAAATTCACCTCCCCCGGAAAATTGTCACCGTTCCTGCATGGACAAATCACCTTCCCAGCAAAATTGCCACCGTTCCTGGACAATTCACCTTCACTGGAAAATTGCCATCCGGAAAATTTCCCTCGGAAAATTCTCACTCGGACCCCAGGGGGTTGGGGAAGAGGAAGTAAGAGCGGACGCGCAGGAAGTCCTGGTCTTCTCGGAATCCTGACGCTGGGGTACGTAGCGTCAGAATTTGCTCAACAAGGGTCAAAGCTTCCCTTCGTTGGACTGCGGCTTGAAGCTGCGACAAAGGCGACGGGGTTGCCGAAAGGTTAGCAAATTCAAAATTTTTCGGCCGGCTTTTGGGGGAGGGGGGTTATTCCTCAAATTGGAAAATTTGGGGGATTTATTACAGGACTCTGGTTTGAATCATATGTATTCGACTTGTAAAGTAACCAGTGCTTTTTGGAAGGAAGTCCTCTCGTGGTTAAAACAAAAGAATGTTATTAATCTGTTAATAGGCACCCATCGACTTCCGAGACGCTATTATTGTATGATGATAATAAGCATTTTCTCTTGTTAAATACCGTCTTTGTTCTATGTAAATGTTTTATTTTTTCCAGTAAATATCAGGGAAATGCTTTACAATTTTAAACCTTCCAAAGCAAAATTCGCTCTTTATATGAAATGGAATGTCAAGTCTCTCTCCTTAGGAATAAGTCTGCTGCCAATCGTAAGAAATGGTCCCCTCTCTTTGTTTTTTTTTTCAGTACCCCCCACTTAGCTCGATAATTCTACCATCTGTTACAGTGTATGTCAAATGTTATAGTCACCGGGCTGTTTCATAGGTACAAACTGAGTTGTAATTAGAATGTTCCTTTCTGCACCTATTTCTCCACCTTTACTTTTCATTTTCCACTAAAAAAAATGTCCCTTAAGTTTAATCTGTACATATTTCTTCGTATTTTTCTATATATGGACCTATGTATAATATTTTTGACCGATATATATATATATATATATAGGTATATGTGTGTGGATATGTATGTATATGTGTGTGCGTATATATGAACCGTATATATTTATATATGTATAAGTATAAAAAACCAAACAAAAAAGCCCTTTAACCCATATTTATTACTAAAAATGATCCCAGACCAGCACACTGCCAGACGCCAAAATTTTCAACGAAAAACAAACATAATGCGAATTTTTAGTACCACTCATTTCACGTAAGTTTGAAAGTGGGAGTCGAAATTTTCCACACGTATTACCTTGTTATCGGGCTATCCATAAAAAATGTACGGTCGTGGGGATACGTAATTTAATAGCATCTGATACTCAAAACTGTCACAGGCGCTAAAATTTGCCAAAATTGCCGTTTTGTGAAAATGGGTCACTACAAAAAAGGAGCTATTTTTAGAAAAACTTTCAGAATAGTGCGGAAGACCTTTAATTTTACAACTTCTATTCCTAAAAAAGTTTTAGGCCCCACATTTGAGAGTAAAAGAGCCTTACTTGAGCTAAATCAGCCAAATTGCACTCTAAAAAGAGACTTTTTCATTTTTTTAACACATTATGGCTTTAAGAATTACTGTAGAAAACGAACAACAAAATGGATAAACACAGTAAATGACTAAACGAATATTAACACATGATAAAGATAATGACGTCAATTAAAGTGCACTCCCCAAACACATTTATATGTTTGATATATATGTTAATTTTTCTTTATTAAAAACAACTTGATGTTTACAGTAATCATGAAATAAGCGCATAAACATGTTTACGAGATGGCGTTAAAGTGGCGTCAATGTGTTAAAGTTGGCGTTTTAGACTTTAAATTTGCTTATGCATTTTATTGTTTTTTCGGTTCCAAGACGCGTTTATTATCTGTTACAAAAATTGTTAATCATTTTCTACTGTGTGATCAAAATGGCGGCGATTTTGAAGTGCTGGCTACCCCCTTGCACATGAAAAAATGGAGCACAAACTTTTCTGATAGTCTGATATCTTCTCTACATCACCATTCAATATTTTAGCAATGAGATCTAAAAATGCACCAAACCAGAGTTTACCTGACTAAAGTGTGCAAACTTGCCAAACTGATGTACGAGTTGCTCGAATCCATGTATCACGTGATGTGTGTTTGCTGGGTATCAACTTGTCGCAACACTCTGTATATATGGCTCTGCAGCAACATACTGTCCTCCTAAAACTGTAACATATGGTCACGTGCTAGTTGCACTTTGCAACACCCACATTACTTATTCACCGTTGTGTACTTCCGGTTGTGCTTGTATGCACTTACTTGTGATAAATTAGGAATAAATTTAGAAACATAAGTAACCATACCCATGAATCTCTGTAGACTTGCCCTGTCGGTCGGAGCTTCCATTTCGGTAATGACTCTGACTTTTCCTTGGTAAATTTTTAAGCCTTCTTTACCATTAACATGTCCTAAATAAGTTATTTCTGATTTTCGTAATTGACATTTTCATTTATTTAGCTTAACGTTCATTTGCCTAGCTCTCTCCAAAACTTGCCTTAGTCTATGTTCGTGTTGGTTGTCGTTTTCTCCCCATACGATAATATCGTCAGCCACTAGTCTCCACGCCCTCGATACCGTCAAAAACTTGCGACATTACACTTTGGAAGATTTCGGGGCTGAAGAAATTCCGGAAGGTAGACGATTAAACATATACCGCGAGTTAGGGGAATTGAAGGTACATAGCTTTGAACTTTCTTTGTCCAACTTAATTTGACAAAATCCTGAACTCGCGTCCAGAACGGAAAAACTACTTTCGCGTTTGGCATCTGAAACACGTCTTCGACTGTTCTCATTGGAAAATGTTCCCTGCGAATAACTTTATTTAAGTCCTTTGTGTCTAAGCCAATGCGAACTTTGTCGTTCTTGGGTATGCTCACCATACTGCCCACTGGATTGCCAGTCAAGTCGCCCCCAGCAAACTCGCCCCTTGCAAACTCGCCCCCTGACAAAGTCGCCCCGACAAAATCGCCCCTCAGTTCAACAAGTGGTCCAGGCCAAATTTCTTTAAAACATTAATAAGAAAGAGATACAAAGATACAGTAATCGTTTTAAGTAGCTATTATCAAGTGTCTAAGCACTTTTGTTGCTCTGATTTGTATGTATGTATGTATGTATGTATGTATGTATGTATGTATGTATGTATGTATGTATGTATGTATGTATGTATGTATGTATGTATGTATGTATGTATGTATGTATGTATGTATGTATGTATGGATATGTATTACAATAGTTCGGATTCTATACCCGAGTACGTACGTACGTACTGTAGTATGACCGAGGCATACCTCAGTAGGCCTATTGCCCACAAATGGTGCATGAACATAGATTCAACAACTATCTTTTTGTTTATTATTAATTTTCTTGAATCATTCTTGATGAAATTTTGCCGGTGGCGAGTTAATTGAACTGAGGGGACGACTTTAAAGAAGGGCGACTTTGTCAGGGGCGACTATGTCAGTGGGCGACTTTGTCAGGAGGCGTTTGTAAGGGGCAACATTGCTAAGGGGCGACGTGATTGGTCCCCTGCTTGGACTTTGCTAGGGGGAGACTGGACTAGTCCCCTGTTCACCAATTGTGTAGGACTGGTTACTTTTTCTATTACGTCAAGTTCTTCCATTCTTTTTAGTTCTTCTTTAACTTTTGCTCGTAGGGCGACTGGAATTTTCCTTGGAGGATGGACCACTGGAGGTACATCCGAATCTACCATTATATGATGTATTACGTCTTTAACACATCCTAGCCCAGTTAAAACATCGTCAAATTCGCTCATTATATCCACAGTTTCGCTTTTTGCGGAATAAATGCGCTTCACCAAACTGAGTTCTTCTAATGAGTCTTGCCCCAATAAGCACATTTTCCTTTGTAACAAAGAACTCCAACACATAGAATTTACTGTTGTAGGAACATTCTAACTGTGTGCGTCCAATTGGGTGAAGCTTTTGTCCTCTAAATACTGCTAGATTATCCTTAACCTAAATCAACCTCTCTCATGGGCGTCAATCCTGGGGGGGGGGAGACGGGGGCCATGTCCCCCCACATTTCGATGGGTGGGGGACACAATATCAAATGTCCCCCCACACATTTGCGTGAAAGAGTAGTGTCGTGGCTCTATTTGACTGGCTTTTTGAATGACATGTAGGTTTGTTGGGCAATTGTTAAGTGCCTCGATGCGGATTCTGAATGTAGATTTCGTCAGGGAAATCTTATTTAATGGCAAAATTTCGGCGCGCTTCGCGCGCATGCGTCACGGTTTGCACTCCTTCTCATGACCATTAAGAAGGTAATTATACATGGAAGTTTTCTGATCACAACACTTTCCGAAAACAGACATACATCTCCAAACATCTGTATGGGCCTCGCATCAATATGGGATATCATTCAATTAGTGGGGAGGGCCATTCGACCATGCCCACCCTCACTGATTCCGATTTTTTTTTAAGTTTCTAAAAAAACGTAAAATTTTTAACACAAATTTACTTCAAAAGGTGGCATATTTGGCACCAGATTGCATGTAAAGACACCGAATTTTTCAAAATTTTCAAAAGGGATGGGGACACTCCATTGGGCCACGACCCCCTCACTGATGCCTATTTTTTTAGTTCCTAAAAATACGTAAATTTTTTAACACAAATTTTACTTCAAAAGGTAACATATGTGGCACCAGATTGCATGTAAGGACACCTAATTTTTCAAATTTTTCAAAAAATTTCAAAGGGGATGGGCACCTCTTCCCTTAAACCCCTCCCCAGGCCAGCGGTCACACAACATACCGCATGCCCCCCTTGTGGAAGGTTGAAAGTACGTTGTTGTCATTAAACATTTTTCAAAAAATTTTACGGAGCGCTTCGCCGAAGCCATATCGGTATAGGTATAGATGGTGCAGGCGCGAATCCAGGGGGGACCCGTCCCCTCGCCACGGAAAAAAAAACGAAAGGAGAAAAAGGAAGAAAAGAGAAAAAAGAAAAGGAGAAAGAAAAATTAAGAGCAAAAACTTAATAAAAGTGTCTATAAGAACGTAGGGGTTGGGTGGAGCTATAGCTGGATTATCTCTTTAGATATCTTTCACAGTGGTTGGCAACGAAAGGAGAGCTACCAGGCTACAATGTTCGAACACAGGTGAATAGCTGAGTAATGATCCTTGACTTAAGATCTAGATAAGTAAACATCGTGACATATGCAGTATGGGCCCTGCTAGCTGCACTGAAATTAGTGACAATTTTGTGTTAAAGAGTGAAAGTTTTTGTAATCTAGAGAGATTGAGAGGCAAAGATTTCGCCAAAGAACTTGCAGAGTGAATACAAAAGACAAGCTGTCAGGTGACGTGCTGTTGTGCACAGTGGCACCAGCTGTTACAGGCAAAGTAGCGGCGTGCATACCCTATTCGATTTCTAAACTGTCTGAAAAGTTTTAAAATGAACTCAAAGGCTTTTAAGCTACAGACAGTGGCGTCGGCATAGTGGGCAATGGGTGACGTGTGTCCCCCTCCCCCATCGAATCTTGAAAATTTTTAAATTGGTCCCAAAGTCGTTTTATAAGCTACAGATTTCTGTGGAGGGTGGAGGGTGAGATGTAGTTTTGATGATTGTTTTATTTGTTCTTGCCATTTTCTTTCCCAAACTGTTCTCAAACTGTCATAAGTTTTGGAAATTCTTGACAAATTCCAAAGTTTTGCACGCTCCGCTAGCGTCAAGCCTTGTGTCAGATTTGTCCTTATTATCAATAGCTTTCGGTAACTACTCACGGGGGAACAAAGGAGCAAAAGTGGTTTTTAAGAATTCTCAGTCAGAAGATTCGTTTCTGAATAGCATAGGTGGGTGGGAAAGTGACAGTGTCCGATGCAGGTTCTGAATGCAGGTTTTGTCATGGACTAACATTTTATTCAAAATTTCGGCGCCCTTCGCGCGCATACGACGGGGTTTACACCCGATTTCATATACCATTGACAAAGCTATGACGCAAGAAATTATTCCAATGCAAACATTTTTCTAAAAAGTACATTTTTCTTCTCTGTATAGCTCTCATCATTATGGGATCTTTGACTAATCTAGTCTAGCACATGGTTTGAAAGATTGAAATTACGTAATTGCCGTTGCTTATTTTCCAAACATTTTACCGCGACGTTCAATAACGACGAAAATCTTTTCTGAAACGAATTTTGCCTGTCCACCATCCTTCTTGCTATACCTAAAAAGACAAGGTGATATACCGGTATCATCTCTCCTCCGATATGGATGTCAGGTTGTGAGAATCCCGTTGGTCCCCCTTTTCAGGGTACAATTAATGCAGAGCTCCCGGGAGGCTCTATACCGAAAATTTTCGACGCGCTTCGCGCGCAATTGTTTACGCTTACTGAGAGAGGTACGTTTTTATTGAGTGATGGATTTATTTTTATCACTTTTTACCAAAAATCATTTGAAATCTTTCACGATTTTTGCAAAGTCTTCTCAATATTTCTTGATTTTCGCTTGATCTGCGCAGTTTTAGCCTTGAATTGCTCCTTTTACTATCAATAACGACCAAAAAGTATTCGCATTACTCATCGGTGGGGTTCTACCTTAGGCCAATTATTTGTGTGCATAAACGTGATTTCAGAGTTTCAGAGTATAATAAGGATGTAAAGCAACTGATATTCATTTCTTCACCCTCCTCTTCTTATGAGAACTGAAAACTTAGTATCGAAGCCACCTTCTAATTGATAGACACACATATTTATAAAGGGAATTGACACCGTTTGTAATAGCAATGGTTTTAAATGTAAATTCAAATTTTCACG
This sequence comes from Holothuria leucospilota, assembly GCA_029531755.1. NCBI lineage: Eukaryota > Metazoa > Echinodermata > Holothuroidea > Aspidochirotida > Holothuriidae > Holothuria > Holothuria leucospilota. The sequence goes on along the minus strand of JAIZAY010001253.1, from coordinate 2,340 downwards.
GGCAATTGTTTCATCTGACGTCCTGTACCTGAATACCATATAACGAAAATAAAACACTCATTATGGGAAAAATCATTTCAGGTTACCTGCATGGGTTCATAATGTTGGCGTGTAAGTTTTAAGATAACTTAGATTCTTCGGAACTCCTGCAGGTACATATAGTACCATATGTACACATCAATTTCCATACAATATGAAAAGGCATAAAATCTCACTGACATAAGAACTGGAGCCGATTTCTGTGCTCTTAAAATAAAATACTGCGAGAGCTTCCGGGGGCTTCGCCCCCTGGACCCCGCAGGGGCCCTATCGCGGGCCCCTGGACACCACGCATAGGAACTCGTGCTTTGCGCTCGTGGTGCACCTTCGGTGCACATGAGATTTTCCATCTTAGCCCCCCTCAAAATTTCTGGATCCGCGCCTGCAGATGGTGGTTTTTAATACACTTACGACTACAAAGTATTCTGAAAACGCCCTTGCTAATCCTTCACACCTTTGCTATACTACGATCAGCTCCAAAAATATCCCAAAGATATCCATTTTGCATCTAAGCAACCTTACATTAACAAACATTTCTCAAAGGGGAGGGCTACGCCCCCTTCCCTTAGACTCCTCCCCCAGGATGACACCTATATATAGTGACAAAGGAAGGATCCCCACTGCTGTATACAAACGCAGGGTGAATAAAAAGGTGCAATTTACACGCCGCCACTGCAGTTAGTAAAAACATCCAGCCAGTCGGAAAATTAGAATTCACTACATTATGGTCATTTTCCAGCCATGTACTATCAGCTCCAAAAATATCTCAAAGATAGCACCGTTTTGCACCTAAGCAGCCTTAAATTAACAAAAAATTTTCAAAGGAGATGGGGATTCCCCCTACCCTTAGACCCCTCCCCCAGGACGACACATTTATGTAGTGACAAAGGAAGGATCCCCACTGCTGTATACAAAACGCAGAACGCATAACAAAGTGCAATTTAAACGCTTCCACTCAGTTGGAAAATACATCCAGCCGGTCGGAATTTGGGACCTTCACACCCCCAAATATATCACCCTAGCAACGGGCCTGGTCAGGTCCATGGTCTCCGACAATGATCCACGCTGCGAAGCGTTGTTTCAGATATTTTGGGACATGATGAAAATAACATCTTGATGTAATCCCGTGGACTCCGTGTATTTCACCTGGCAGATCATCTATGATGGTTATGCTAACTTTGAAATGATAATTCTTATTAGAATAGGGCAACGTCAGCCATCATAAGGCGGGGGGGGGGGGGGGGGAAGGGCCTATAGGAAGACGCCCCCTCTTCAAAACCAAAGGGATTAGTTTGTGCTTTGTCATGTATGTCCCCCGCCCCCCCCCCATATCTGAATACGGATTGACGCCCCTGACCTCTCTTTACTAAATGTTGAATAAGTCTTCTGTGACATTACATTAGTACACTGGGCTCCCGTGTCGATTTGTACCGTTACTGGTTTACCTTCTATAGACAAGTTGACTGTCCATGAGTTGTTCTTCGGGGGCTTACCTGGTGTATTCGTTACCCCAACGAAGAATTCGTTTCCGTCTGTAGTATCATCATTATCCATTTGCTGAGCACTACTTACATTTCTGCCAGCCGAATATTGTCCTTTGTCTTTTTCGTTCGATAAACTTTCGCGAAATGATTTGGCTTTTTGCAGTTTCTCCAAAGTTCTCCCAAGCGGGGCAGTCCTCTTCGCTACGATGGTGTTTATTACCACACCTTCCGCACAAACTTTTATGGGATGTGTCTTTGCCTGGCTTTGAGTAGGCCTACTGCGAGTACTTTTCGCAGCAACCCAAACTGCTTTCTCCGAGGAGAGGATTTTCATTTGCGTGAGAGTTACTTCACTAGCCCTGCAAATATAGAGTGCACCCTGTAGGGTGAGGTTCACTTCTTTTAGGAGTCGGCGTTAAACGTTATCGTCCCTTATTCCACAAACGATACGATCACGAATAAGGTCGTCTCTTAAAGGTCCGAATTCGCAACTTTTGGATTCAAGTTTAGGGTCCGTGACGCACTGATCGATGGACTCTGTTGGTTGTTGGTCGCGTGTATTAAACACATGTCTCTCCCACGTAACATTTTTTCGTGGATTGCAATAACTCGAATTTTTTCAAAACTTCTTCGAGGATTTTGCTGTCATCTTCCTTGTCCCACTTGTAAAAATTATAAATTTCGACTGCATCCTCTCCTGCGAAATTGAGAAGAATTGCAGTTTTCACACTTTCTTCCTTTTTGCTGTGTCCACTGGCTTCCATTTATAAAGCTCACATGCCAAGTCCCATCCACAGAACCTTTCGAAACTAAAACT
>JAIZAY010000831.1:0-28413 GCA_029531755.1 Holothuria leucospilota | reverse complement strand
TTTGTAATAAAGAAAAATTAACATATATATCAAACATATAAACGTGTTTGGGGAGTGCACTTTAATTGACGTCATTATCTTTATCATGTGTTAATATTCGTTTAGTCATTTACTGTGTTTATCCATTTTGTTGTTCGTTTTCTACAGTAATTCTTAAAGCCATAATGTGTTAAAAAAATGAAAAAGTCTCTTTTAGAGTGCAATTTGGCTGATTTAGCTAAAGTAAGGCTCTTTTACTCTCAAATGTGGGGCCTAAAACTTTTTTAGGAAAGGAAGTTGTAAAATTAAAGGTCTTCCGCAATATTCTGAAAGTTTTTCTAAAAATAGCTTCTTTTTTTGTAGTGACCCATTTTCACAAAACGGTAATTTTGGCAAATTTTAGCGCCTGTGACAGTTTTGAGTATCAGATGCTATTAAATTACGTATCCCCACGACCTTACATTTTTTATGGATAGCCCGATAACAAGGTAATACGTGTGGAAAATTTCGACTCCCACTTTCAAACTTACGTGAAATGAATGGTACTAAAAATTCGCATTATGCTTGTTTGCGTTGAAAATTTTGGCGTCTGGCAGTGTGCTGGTCTGGGATCATTTTTAGTGAAGAATATGGGTTTAAGGGCCTTTTTTTGGTTTTTTATACTTAAACATATATAAATATATACGGTTCATATAAGACTTTAAAAAATGGAACCTACTGCCTTTGTGCTTGGTGTTCAGCATAAACAATGGAGTAGGGAAAACAAGCCAGTGAGCCACAACTGGAAAAAAGGCCGTGGTCGTCTCGACTTGAACCAATTGGTTGGAAACTGGGATGTTAAACCTCATCTAACCTAACCTAACCATATGTACGCACACACATATACATACATATCCACATATATATATATATATATATATATATATATATATATATATATATCGGTCAAAAATATTATAGGTCCATATATAGAAAAATACGAAGAAATATGTACAGATTAAACTCAAGGGACATTTTTTTAGTGGAAAGTGAAAAGTAAAGGTGGAGAGATAGGTACAGAAAGGAACATTCTGATTACAACTCAGTTTGTACCTATGGAACAGCCCGGTGACTATAACATTTGACATACACTGTAACAGATGGTATAATTATCGAGGTAAGTGGGGGGGGGGGTACTGGAAAAACAACAAAGAGAGGGGACCATTTCCTACGATTGGCAGCAGACTTATTCCTAAGGAGAGAGACTTGACATTCCATTTCTTATAAAGAGCGAATTTTGCTTTGGAAGGTTTAAAATTTTAAATCATTTCCCTGATATTTACTGGAAAAAAATAAAACATTTACATAGAACAAAGACGGTATTTAACAAGAGAAAATGCTTATTATCATCATACAATAATAGCTTCTCGAAAGTCGATGGGTCCCTATTAATAACATTCTTTTGTTTTAACCACGAGAGGACTTCCTTCCAAAAAGCACTGGTTACTTTACAAGTCGAATACATATGATTCAAATCAGAGTCCTGTAATAAATCCCCCAAATTTTCCAATTTGACGAATACCCCCCCCCCCCAAAGCAGGCCGAAAAATTTTGAATTTGCTAACCTTTCGGCAACCCCGTCGCCCTTGAAGGGAAGCTTTGACCCTTGTTGAGCAAATTCTGACGCTACGTACCCCAGCGTCGGGATTCCGAGAAGACCAGGACTTCCTGCACGTCCGCTCTTACTTCCCCTTCCCCAACCCCCTTGGGTCCGAGTGAGAATTGTCCGAGGGAAATTTTCCGGATGGCAATTTTCCAGTGAAGGTGAATTGTCCAGGAACGGTGGCAATTTTGCTGGGAAGGTGATTTGTCCATGCAGGAACGGTGACAATTTTCCGGGGGAGGTGAATTTTCCAGCTAAAATATTGTATTAAATATGGTATTAAAATACTTGAATACGCCAACAGTCTTAAGGTCTGTTGACAAGGTGCTTAACAACGGAAGATGTATCATATCGCGAGTTCCATTCCTCCAGGACATATGTCGACTCCTGGCCGGGTCATACCAAAGACTATAAAAATGCTTGGTGCTCAGCATAAGCAGTGGAGTAGGGAAAACAAGCCAGTGAGCCACGACTGAAAAAAAGGCTGTGGCCAGCCCGACTTAAACCAATTGGTTAGAAACTGAGCAGAAAACCTCATCTAACTCTACCTCTGACTCCAGGACATATGTCGTTGTGTGCTTTTTTGATCGCTTTATGCGGTTCAAGTTGAAAGTCTTACCAAACGCCAACAAGTACATTTTCTGGCTGCTTGTTATTTTTATTTTTTGTATTTCTAGCTTAAAATCAGTTCTTGTTCACAGTTTTCCTTTGTCTTGATAAGATTCAGTTTAGCAAATCATTTATTCCTGTCATTTGGCCCAGTTTAGAGCAGTAGACGCAACAGCATATAGCCTACACTGTCGGTAGTGCACCCTCACCCCTCACTTCCTTCTATCACAGTTGCTTTGGTATGGTTTTGCTTTTTCCTGAAAATGCTCCCTTTTAACATGAAACTAGTAGCTTTGTAGTCGAGTCCCCACCTTCCGAGTTCGAGTCATTGGTATTCGAGTCCAAGTCTGAGTCCTAGTCCCAAGTATACATTGATACAGGGGTTCTTAATTGTTTTCACATTTGTCACCAGCAAAATTTTGCGGGCCACAGACAGAATCGTGCTTAGATCAGTCCTTTGGGGTCTCATTTTGAAATCACTAAACGGTGACACGGAAACGAGAAGCGTTCCACTGTACCGTGGTGTTTGGGAGCTCTTCGGGGCCCCTGGTGGTGTCCAGGGCAACGCCCCTGTGGGACAACGAGTCAAAGCTCCCGAACCTCTAAGTATGAAAAATATTATACATTAGTCTAGAACATTATTATCTGTCTATTCCAAATAAAGCGCCATGAACAGATGGTCACAGGTATCACAATTCGACCATTATTTTTTGTAATACTGCGTCATACGGGTAATAGACTCGTGCCAGACCCAGTAGTGAACATCTGCTTTGAAAGTAGTTTGTGGGGTGGAGACAGGGGAAGCGGTGTCGCGACAATCTCTGAAGGTCATCATCGGCTGTAAGGGGGCTGGGGACGAAAGCCCCAGTCAAAAATGTGGTGGGCGGAAGTATGCTTCCGCCCTCCTCAATTCAAGGACGAAAACCCCTTATTTTTTCCCTCTTTAAAAACATCAAAAGTTTGTACTAATTTTTTTTCCAATAGCTAAAAATGCGGAACGGTCTGCTAACATACGGGAAGACGTCTCTAGTCGATTAAGCTTTGGCCTGATCAGAGAGTGTAGCTGGACCTGATTTTTACTTTTCGGATGGAAAGTTAAAAGGGAAAGCACGAATATTTTGATAGGTTGGAACGATTTGGGATAGAAGAAGTGAAATATCGATCATATGAAAACCTATGCAGACCACCCTACCCAGTAGCGTGTTTAAAGGGGGCTGAGGGCACAGGCCCCCACCTCCGAAGTCATTCCGGGGAAATCACACTTTTCTTTACAAATCGTATGTACAGGCCTGATAGGTTAATATGAGTTATTTCTAAACAGACACATTGGCTTGAACTAGTAACGTAAGTATGATTTTAAGGCCTTTATTAGAACCGAGGAAACTGCATCTTCCGTCTTCCCCAAGTTTTCCTGGGGAGGTGCCCGGACCCCACCGTCGATACTGTTTCACGTGGCTTACTTTTCCTGACCAGTGAGCGAATCCTCTTCCTCCAGTGCATATTATTTTCATACCGTGCCATATCATGCTTTATATTATAAAATAGCCTACATGATTACCCTTAGTTAGTATGCTAAATTAAATGGGCTTGTAAACTAACTTTCAATTTTTCGTTTTGAAATCTGAATTGGTTCTAAATTTTCATGGAATATACAACAGTTGAGATCGTGAAGATGCGACTTATAGATGTACAAGATATGATAGAATGTGTCATTTGCCCCATGGGAGGTATTTGAGACCAAAAACTTCTTGGAGAGCTTTCTCTATACGGCTACCCGATAACCGGTGGTGGATTCCAGGTGGCGTAATAAGACGGAGTGGACAGCATGCCGGGGCAGCCGTGTGACAATATTTTTGTTACTTATGTTTTAAATTTATGCTGAATAACTCCTTGGTTACTTTCAGTGTTCCATATTTTTATACAGAAACATATGAAACATACTAGTAAGCGAATTTAAAGGAGATCAGTAAGATTGAGCAGGTTCTTGAAAATTAACTTGGGTCGACTGCGTTCTCCCTGTAAACGTGGACAGGGAATTCTTACTCGAGGCCAGGGGCCGAGTTATTTGGAAACCGAGATGGCTAGGGGCCAAGTTGGGTTCGTGGCTAAGTTAGTTTGAGGCCTAGTTGGCAAGGGGCCAAGTTTGTTAGGGTCGAGTTAGTTGGGGCCGAGTTGGTCCGAAAGCAGAACACGTATGATATGCAAACGTCATAGAAAATATATACAGTAGTCTGGTTTCTTAATTCAAAAGACTGAAATTAGTGACCAATCGGTAATCTAGATTGAAATGTTCTGTCCAATAGATTGAAAAAAAAATTTTATTTGCTTAAAATTTTCAATCCAAATTTAGAGTTGTACCTCATCCCATTCCTTTAGATTGATTTTTAATCTAAGGATTTAAGAGAGTGAGGAGTTAATCTGACTTCCAACACAATTTCTCATATTTCAACACTTGTCTTTCTAAAAGGAGGCCTAATGCAGTCTGAAATCTTCACTTGTAGAATATTAAGGATACTGGACTTCACATTTTATTAAAAAAAATATCGCTTGATCTCAATACTTTTGAGTTGGCGTGTGTCCGAGTTGGCTTGTTTCCACACACATTCTCTCACAAACATAGGACCCTACACAGGCACACCCACGCATACACATATACACACACAACATCACCGTTGCATAGATTCCTTTGACTCCGATAAGGAATAAAGAAACGTCGTCAAATACAATTATTCTATTACAGAAAACATATGTCGTGGTACGGATGCATGGACATGGCCGTCGAGATACTAAACATCAACTAGAAGCAAGCAAAAGAGATCAAGATGTCGTACTAGTATTCACCCTGGTATTCATCTCAGAATTCGTAACAATCCTCTTGAGCAAATAATCAGGCTAATTTTAAGACCCATGATAGGACCCTCTTGGTCATTTACTTTCCCAGTTTAAATCCCGGTCCTTTTTCCTAAAGTAACAAGCTGTTGTTCTGACATTTTTGCAGAACAAACAAAGGCATACGTACGGTAGACCTGTTCAAGAATCTGTAGGCGCTGGGCGGCATCTACGGCCACCCGGACCCCACAGATTTAGTGACACATGGAAAAACAGTTCTTAAGTTTTATGTCATCACTGTTTGTTATTAAGGCAAAATTTCCAAGTAAAAACTTTTCCAACCGCCTCTTTTAATTTGAAATGTCTTCTCATAGGCCTAGGTTTAACTTTTCTTCAAGTTTATCCACGCAGTGACAACTTGAATTTACGGAATGAGGATGTTTGGGGTCAGCCCAAGCGTGCAGTGGTCCAGTCGATAAAAATGGGGATCATATCTGCCTACCGTACAAAATGTTATTCTGTTTTTTTTTTTCATCTCTGATTTACCTCAAACTGTTGTATAATGTAAGTGAATTCTCACTTTTAGCCGCCGACTCGGATTCTTCTTCGAACACCGGTGCTGCGTAACCTGCATACCATTCCTCTCATTGTTAGGTTGTCATTTTTCAGGAACTTCGTTGGAAATTTATTACTTATTTTGACAAATTTGAGTTTACAACGTACCGACAGGGCATATAACAAAGGCATAGCTATATAATCATTATTAAAGTAATAATTTCACCAATTATGTGTTCAAGCAGTAGCTTCATCTCTCAAAATGTAATGCATTACGCGAGTTACCGATGAAACATCCTTTCAATTTAAAAGTTTTGGCCAACGAATAAATTATTCATCTTCAAATGTCGGAATTTCTTCCAGTGAGAACCTTGTTTTTATTTTTCCAAGGCTTTCCAAGGCTTTATTTTGAATTACCTATAAATCAAGGTTTTAACGATATCAAATTTTCTGCATCACAAACACAATATTTTTCTTTAAAACTAGGAAGTGTATGTGTAAAAGCGGTGGGCAGGCATCCTCCACTTTTTGCCATATCTATGAATAACGACCCTGAAACATGAGGATGTGGGGCGTTTTTGCACTCTGCTTTGTAGTATCAAATATAAGGACAAAGAGGAGGGATGGCATAGCAGCTTCGTATGCCTCCTGAAAAAGAGATCGTTAAGGTAATTAGGTAAGGTTTGTTGTAGAGTACAGTACTGCAGAGTACTTTACCACCATAGCTATAGACTGCCCTAGCTGTGACATGTTTCCAGCGCTTTCAGCCTTCACTTTACCAACCCCTCTTTCACGACAAATTCGCATGCCAGAGGAATATTTTGTATAAAATGCATGGTACATATGTGAATATGTCACATATACCAGAGGTCCTAACATGGCGCCGCATTTTCACCACCTGGGATCGTTTTCGCAACTCAGGCCGAGATTTACCCTCAGAGCATTTGAAAAAATTTAATACTTATTAAACCTCACCTGGTCTCATAATTGTATTAAACCATTTCCCTTCGCTGCAGAACTCTCAAATTGGTAGGCTATTTACAAAACGGAATTTTAAGTGAAGCCTTCAATCTAGCAACTTTCCATTCCTAGGTTCACTACAGGTTTGTGAATTATCTTAATTTCCAACCAGAAAATCAGATCTTATAGTGTTTAATTTCAAAATTTTCCTGGGCAGAAGTCTCAGAGCCCCATAAATAGCAGCCGAAAAGGGAATCATGGGAGTCATTGCTTGGACTTTTACAGCCAAAGTCTTAAAGAGTTGGGAGATTTTAGTTGTGCACTGGTGTTCACTGATCAAGTTTTGCGCACTCTGCAGACATAAATGCATTACACCTGTTGGACATATGAGCGGAGTAGTGCGTGTAAACATCACTTACATACGTACATGTCTCACCAACATAGTCATAGCTAGCTCATTGGATTATGGCATACTCGATGACGCAAGTCTCAGATTTCCTCTGGCTGCAAGGTAACCAGTGACGCCGCCAGAGGCTGGTGGTCGGGGCACTACAGAAGATGATGCCTTAAACACCCAACCCAGATTAATGCAAAAAGTCGGGAAATTGTGCATATTTGTATCGGTAGTAGTTTGCACCCCGAGCGAATCCTTCCTTTTGTCACCGTGTGCAGATGATCTAATCTGAAGGGGCCTAAGGGGAGAAAATCCCCCCTCCCCTGTGGATACCCTGTGAGAAACTTTTGTCTATTTAAGATGGCTCAGGTTCAAAATGGTGCTATCTTTGACGAATTTTTTGAACTGACCATACAACTTTTACAACTTAGTGCTACCTCAAAACGACATCAGAAAAAAAAAAAAAAAAAACGCGGAGGGAGACTTGGTCAGGTGTAAAGCACCCAATCTCTTCTGTTACACATCATCACCCATTGAAACAAGGAGAACAATGGTCACGTATTGTTGGCAGATGCTTAGGCCTACCCCTAAGAGGCTTTATCCATAGCTACAATTGAATATTCATCCCAAACTCGTTTTCCGCCACCCAATTGGGACAATTTTTCCTGTTCTGTCCTGTCAGTTCATGCTTCAAAGCATGAAAAACTGCAGAACGATGCAGAATGAGATTATTTAAATTTACGTTAATATCCCAGGTTAGGTTAGGAACTGCAAAACCAGCGCTATTTAGCATGAAAAACTGTACATTGTAGAATGCTTAGAAGCATATCAGATTTGTCCCAACTGGGTGCACCTTTTCGACTCGAACGAATACGGAAAGCCGCGTTTATGGAAAGCCGCGTTGGACAAATACACCATAATTTATCCCGGTATTAAAACGAATTAATACCAGTATTAATTCCATTTTATACTGGTATATATTCACACCAATCAGAGTGCAGGAAAATATACCGGTATAAAATCGAATAAATCCTGATATAAATTGGAATTTATACCAGTATTAAATACTATTTATCCCGGTATAAATTCGAATATATACTAGTATTAATTCGAATATATACCGGTATTAATTCGAAAATATACTGGTATAAATTCGAATATATACCGGTATTAATTCGAATTTATACTGGTATTAAATCAACCAATCAGAAACGCTGAATATATATTGGTATTAATTCGAATATATACCGGTATTAATTCGAATATATACTGGTATAAATTCGAATATATACCGGTATTAATTCGAATTTATACTGGTATTAAATCAACCAATCAGAAACGCTGAATATATACTGGTATTAATTCGAATATATACCGGTATTATTTCGAATATATACTGGTATAAATTCGAATATATACCGGTATTAATTCGAATTTATACTGGTATTAAATCAACCAATCAGAAACGCTGAATATATACTGGTATTAATTCGAATATATACCGGTATTAATTCGAATATATACTGGTATAAATTCGAATATATACCGGTATTAATTCGAATTTATACTGGTATTAAATCAACCAATCAGAAACGCTGAATATATACTGGTATTAATTCGAATATATACCGGTATTAATTCGAATATATACTGGTATAAATTCGAATATATACCGGTATTAATTCGAATTTATACTGGTATTAAATCAACCAATCAGAAACGCTGAATATATACTGGTATTAATTCGAATATATACCGGTATTAATTCGAATATATACTGGTATAAATTCGAATATATACCGGTATTAATTCGAATATATACTGGTATAAATTCGAATATATACCGGTATTAATTCGAATTTATACTGGTATTAAATCAACCAATCAGAAACGCTGAATATATACTGGTATTAATTCGAATATATACCGGTATTAATTCGAATATATACTGGTATTAAATCAACCAATCAGAAACGCTGAATATATACTGGTATTAATTCGAATATATACCGGTATTAATTCGAATATATACTGGTATAAATTCGAATATATACCGGTATTAATTCGAATTTATACTGGTATTAAATCAACCAATCAGAAACGCTGAATATATACTGGTATTAATTCGAATATATACCGGTATTAATTCGAATATATACCGGTATTAATTCGAATATATACTGGTATTAAATCAACCAATCAGAAACGCTGAATATATACTGGTATTAATTCGAATATATACCGGTATTAATTCGAATATATACCGGTATTAATTCGAATATATACTGGTATAAATTCGAATATATACCGGTATTAATTCGAATTTATACTGGTATTAAATCAACCAATCAGAAACGCTGAATATATGCTGGTATAAATTCGAATCTTTAAAGGGGGTTGGTCGACTCTCCCAAAACTCAGTGACATGAATTTAATATGTTGTACGGAACGCCATGTGTTTCATAATGTTAGAATAAATGTCAATATGCTTGGACGGATAACAACATTTTACAAATTAACATCAATATGACAATATAAATATCAACATGTTACAATTTAATATCTACATGTCAGCAGGGGCGTAGCAAGGATTAAATTTTTAGGGGGGCTAGGTATCAAATTGGGGGTCACGGCATTGATCGCCGTCCTTATTTCTTACACATGTTATTAGGACACAAACAATTGGGGGGGGGGTAGCGAACATCTGGGGCAAGGCCCCCAGGCCTCCCTCCGTGGCTACGCGCCTGTATGTCAGCCTTAAATATCGACATTACGGAACGTCATGTGTGTCATAATGTTAGAATAAATATCAATATGCCAGGACGGATAACAACATGTCACAAATTAACATCAATATGGAAGTATTAATATCAACACGTTACAATTTAACATCAACATGTCAGACATAAATATCAACATATTACATTCAGATTAGCATGTAAAGACGAAGTAAGCACGATCAGAAACATCGTAAAATTTTGTTATACGTATGAACATGTTGGCGTTGACTGCACATCAGGGGTTAAATAACAATATGTCACAGACACATATCAACATGTTACAAATAAAAATCAAAATTTCAATATTAATATCAGTCGTACAGTCGAATATCAATATGTCAGAAGTACATATCAGCACTTGAAAAAGAAATTATATTAGTCAAGTCGAACTACGCAAGAATAGAAACCTCCTAACATTTTGATGGCACTGACTGACGGTGCGCCATCCGTTTCATATATCAGGAGTGAAATAACACTATGTCGGAATTACATTGATAACAAAATATTGCGTTCAAATATTAGCATGTCAAGCGCTTTCGAGCCAAGTCGTCCCCAACCCAACTAGACCCCAACCAACTCGTCCCCGAGCCAAGTCGTCCCAACCAACTCGGTCCCAAGCAAAGTTGTCCCCAAGCCAAGTTGTCTCCATGTCAAGTCGTCCCCAAGCCAAGTCGGCCTCGAGCCAAGTTGTCTAATTTTTGGCCATTATCACGTGACTGTGAAGTCATACCTCAATCAACAGACTTATGCATTGACATCACAGAGACGTCATTTGGGTGAAAACAACTGAGCACACGTGCAGTCACGGCGTAGATTTCGCCGCACGTGTAGTGGACTTACGAGCGTACACGATTGGTTGACAAATCAGCTGTCTGCATTTACTGGTTTAACTCATGGGCGTGGATCATGGGGGGGGGGGACGGGGGGACGCGCCCCCTCACTTTTTTGGAAGGCTGGACATCTCCAAAAAGTCCCCAAAATTGGGTTGGGGATGACTTGGCTCGAAAGCGCTTGACATGCTTATATTTGAACGCAATATTTTGTTATGTATTTCCGACATAGTGTTATTTCACTCCTGATATATGAAACGGATGGCGCACCGTCAGTCAGTGCCAATTTGTTCAAAATGGTAGTAATGCCCCTGTAGTTTGCCGTCGGTTCCGTGCCACAAAATTCCACTCACACTATTTACTAACTAAACTCCTAAAACTAACTTCTGCTGGTAAGGTTAAAGAAAATATTGGAAAGGTTCGTTGAGAGTCGACTACAATGCAAGAAAAAGGTATACCACAGTGGAGGAATGAAAAGATTGCATGCTAACAGTATCACCTTTATCAGACTTTCGAAAAGTCTCTGACATGCACAGTCCTGATCACTTCCGTATCCAGATTTTATTAGATATGGGTAAACATGATAATAACAGGGGCGAAAATACGGAGGGTGCCTCCCCCCCCCCCCCCGTGAAAATCAAAAGTCGGTCTCTGAGGGCCATAGTCAGTCTCAAATCCAGCTCTGTATGCTTTTGTAACAATCGACCAGACATGAGCAACATTTGAAATGAAAAGATTGCCCGAATTTTTCTACTGAGTTCTCAAATTTTTGATCGAAAGCCCGAAAAATGTGCAAAACGTTTTGCGCGCTTCGTGCGCATTTAATGGTTTAGTGGTCTATTCTATGCACCTGAACTGCAACGAATTTCGGGCAATATTTTGAGATTCGGGCAAAAAAATCTTCTGCCCCCAAATTAGAGAGTCCCTTACACCTATGATTATTACTACGGTCCTGTAAACTGTATTTGTCTAGGAAATTCGGATCGTAAAACTATGTCAACGGGAGTCGGTCTCCAAGAAATGTAGTTGGTCCCAAAATAGTTTACACCCCTTCAAGTTCATGTATATATGTCCCTCAGGCTGGGTAATGGTATATGTAGTCAAATTACTGTTTACTTACTTCACCAGTGTGGTCTTGATTTACCCCAAGAACTGAGTAAAAAATTCACTAAAGCAAGAAAGATGAAAAAGCTTCCTAAAAAGTAGAAATGCTTGGTGATGTATTCAGTTCAAGTTTAGCACCAAATGTAGCACCATTTTGCATCTAGCCCCTTACGTGAGCAAAAATTTTCCAGAGGGGAGGGGATCACCCCCTCCCCTTAGACCCCCTCGAACATGTCACCATAGAGATATGAAGTTTTAAAATGTAAAACATGACTCTTTTTTCAAGTTGATTTGATTAGTGTAGGCATATATGGGAAAAACACTGTTTTTTTTAACTTTGGACAAAAACGGTAACTAGTGGGAAGGGGGGACAAACTTCAAAGTCACAGTGAAGGCGGGGCCATGTGTCGTGCATAATATATTGACGGGGATTTTTTATAGCTATTAGGGTCAGTCGTATGTAGGGTGGGTAAGGAAGATTCTGGGTTTTCAGTTCCTGCATTTTATTTGCCGTCTTCAACTTTGCATTCTACCTTTCACTTGTGGGAGGGGGCACTGAGACGAAGTTCACAGGGGCAGTTGATATGAGTGTCGCCTGTGTCATATTGGCGGATTTTTTTCACAGTCGTCAGGGTCTTGTAGATAGGGCTCATTCAAGTTGGGCTGTCGTTGATAAAAGAATAATTTTTTCAATACTTGATATTAATTTAAAAGACGTTTAGCCACGGTTTAATTTATCCCGAGCATATCTCGTGTGCGAACACGTCACCGAGTTTTTGGAGAGTCGACCCGGACCCCCTTTAAAGATTCGAATTAATACCAGTATATATTCAGCGTTTCTGATTGGTTGATTTAATACCAGTATAAATTCGAATATATACCGGTATATATTCGAATTAATACCAGTATATATTCAGCGTTTCTGATTGGTTGATTTAATACCAGTATATATTCGAATTAGTACCAGTATATATTCAGCGTTTCTGATTGGTTGATATAATACCAGTATAAATTCGAATTAATACCGGTATATATTCGAATTTATACCAGTATATATTCGAATTAACACCGGTATATATTCGAATTAATAGCAGTATATATTCAGCGTTTCTGATTGGTTGATTTAATACCAGTATAAATTCGAATTATATATTCGAATTTATACCAGTATATATTCGAATTAATACCGGTATATATTCGAATTAATACCAGTATATATTCAGCGTTTCTGATTGGTTGATTTAATACCAGTATAAATTCGAATTAATACCGGTATATATTCGAATTAATACCGGTATATATTCGAATATATACCAGTATATATTCGAATTAATACCGGTATATATTCGAATTAATACCAGTATATATTCAGCGTTTCTGATTGGTTGTTTTAATACCAGTATAAATTCGAATTTATACCAGTATATATTCGAATTTATACCAGTATATATTCGAATTAATACCGGTATATATTCGAATTAATACCAGTATATATTCAGCGTTTCTGATTGGTTGATTTAATACCAGTATAAATTCGAATTAATACCGGTATATATTCGAATATATACCAGTATATATTCGAATTAATACCGGTATATATTCGAATTAATACCAGTATATATTCAGCGTTTCTGATTGGTTGTTTTAATACCAGTATAAATTCGAATTTATACCGGTATATATTCGAATTTATACCAGTATATATTCGAATTAATACCGGTATATATTCGAATATATACCAGCATATATTCAGCGTTTCTGATTGGTTGATTTAATACCAGTATATATTCGAATTAATACCGGTATATATTCGAATTAATACCAGTATATATTCAGCGTTTCTGATTGGTTGTTTTAATACCAGTATAAATTCGAATTAATACCGGTATATATTCGAATTTATACCAGTATATATTCGAATTAATACCGGTATAAATTCGAATTAATACCAGTATATATTCAGCGTTTCTGATTGGTTGATTTAATACCAGTATAAATTCGAATTAAAACCGGTATATATTCGAATATATACCAGTATATATTCGAATTAATCCCAACCTCCTTAAAAATTACAGACCTATTTCACTACTGAATACGGACTATAAAATTGGGGCGAAGGCAATTGCAAACAGGCTTAAGCGTATTATTAGTAATATTATTGGCCCAAATCAAACTGGAATTTTAAAGGGTCGTTTCATTGGGGAAAATATTCGTTTTGTGTTAGACCTTATTGACTACACCAATCGTAAAAATAAATCAGGGTTTATGTTATTTGTTGACTTTGAAAAGGCTTTTGACAAGTTAGAGTGGAATTTTATCATAAGTAGTCTTCGTTACTTTAATTTTGGTCATAGTTTCATCCAATGGATTTACACGTTTTATAACAATGCTACCGCATGTGTTTGTAACAATGGGTACTCTACAGGTGTTTTTCCGGTGGGACGAGGCGTTCGCCAGGGCTGCCCGCTCAGTCCTTATCTTTTCATTTTATGCACTGAAGTATTAGCTATCTATACAAGCCAAAGCAGATTGAAGGGTATTGTGGTCGAAGGTAAAGAAACAAAACTTCTCCAGTATGCGGACGACACTACTTTTATTTTAGATGGCAGTCGTGAATCCCTTGATGAGACCCTACACATTCTTGACGTGTTTCAAAGGTCCTCCGGTTTAACTATCAATACGGCTAAGTCAGTTTTGTTTCCTCTTGGTACTTTCATCCAGCGACCCCCTGAGTTTGTTAACTTTTACATCCTTAAATTTTCATCTGGTCCAGTTAAAATGTTAGGAATTACTTTTAATCATAATGGTAATGATCTGTTTCGTCTGAATTTCATCCCGAAGTTATCTAGACTTAAAAGTTGCCTCCGGGTTTGGTCTATGAGAGACTTAACCCCGGTTGGTCGTACTCTTTTGGTTAAAACCTATGCATTATCACAGCTAGTTTATCTTTTTATAGTACTTCCCGACCCGCCCATTTCTTTCATTAAGGATGTAGAGAAAGTAATTTACGATTTTATTTGGGCAGGTAATCAAGATAAAGTTAAAAGGAGTTGCATAATTAATCATTTTAATAAAGGAGGCCTAAAAGTAGTTCATATTCCAGGCTTTATCAAAAGTTTAAAATGTACGTGGGTCAAGCGGTACTGTGATAATAATGAGGGAGTTTGGAAACTTTTCTTTAATGAAAGTTTGTTTGCTGTAGGAAGGCAGCTTATTTTTCATTGTAACTGTAAATCTGATGATCTCCCTGTTATACCTAATCAATTTGTTTACCATACTGTGAGAGCGTGGTTGGATGCAACCTTTCATTTACCTGTTGCAAATTTTGGAAATCAAGTTGTTTGGAACAATCACTATATCCGCATTAATAATACCACGGTTTACTATGATTTTATGTACAGTAATGGTGTAAAGTTTGTGTCCGATTTTTTCAATAATGATGGTAATCCGCTAAGTTATCAGTCTTTTAGGGAGAAGTTTCAACTAAATGATTTCCCTTTCACAACTTATTGGGGCCTTATACATAGTATCCCTTTGCATTGGAAGCAGTCTGGCTGCTTCCGAAGTAATTTAATGAACTCTTGCATAGACTTCTTTGATAAAATTATGCAGTCAAATAGTATTTCACAACTTGCATACAGGTCCAAGTTTTTGGTTAAAATCGTTGCGGAACCTACGGCTTTAACAAAATGGAAAAGTGAGTTTTCTCATGTAACCACTGATGAGTGGGAAGGAATATTTAGTATGCCATGGCACTCAGTCTCGGAAACCAAACTCTCCTATTTTCAATTCCGTTTTCTTCACAGAATTCTCCCCACAAACAGACTCTTAAATTTAATGGGCATCTCTGAAACTGATTTATGTTATTTTTGCAACTCTGAGACTGAAACACTTAGTCACCTTTTTGTAGAATGTAACCATGTAGTTTCATTTATAAGTGAAGTTGAAAGTTTTTTGTTTGGCTCTGAATTTCATTTTTCAAAAGATGATATCTTTTTTGGTTTTCAAAAGCAAAAGCGCCATCCATATAATTTCCTCATTCTGCATTTGAAATATTTTATTTTTAGTATGAAGCGCCAAAATAAGAATCTAAATTATGTTGACTTTCTGTATAAGTTTCAGTTTGCTCTTCGAGTAGAGAAGTATATTTATGATCATAGCAAAACACGAGGTAAAAGTGTAATTAACTTCATTGACCTCAAAGATGCTTTTGCACACTGTAATCTCATCCTTGACTTTTAAAGGGGTATAGGCTGTTTTCGTTGCCTTTGAAATCAATTTGGTTCTATTCACGATTATTGATGCGTTTAGTCTCACGTCTATTCGTTAACTCCATTCCATTGCTATTTACTTTCTAGTCTTACTCTGTAAAGTGTTTTACAGCGCATTGTTGAAAAATGGGGATTCATTGTAAATATAATTTTCGTATTTATTATTAGGTAACTGGCTATACAACAACTCATTTCATACGATGGTAACTATTGTAAATAAGGAAGCTCAAATCTCAATAAAATGATGGAGGAAAAAAAAAAAAAATATTCGAATTAATACCGGTATATATTCGAATTAATACCAGTATATATTCAGCGTTTCTGATTGGTTGATTTAATACCGGTATAAATTCGAATTAATACCGGTATATATTCGAATTTATACCAGTATATATTCGAATGAATACCGGTATATATTCGAATTAATACCAGTATACATTCAGCGTTTCTGATTGGTTGATTTAATACCAGTATAATTTCGAATTAATACCGGTATATATTCGAATTTATACCATAATATATTCGAATTAATACCGGTATATAATCGAATAAATACCAGTATATATTCGAATTAATACCGGTATAAATTCGAATTAATACTAGTATATATTCGAATTTATACCGGGATAAATAGCATTTAATACTGGTATAAATTCCAATTTATATCAGGATTTATTCGATTTTATACCGGTATATTTTCCTGCACTCTGATTGGTGTGAATATATACCAGTATAAAATGGAATTAATACTGGTATTAATTCGATTTAATACCGGGATAAATTATGGTGTATTTGTCCAACGCGGCTTTCCATAAACGAAAGGTTGCTTTAAGAAGCTAGGCGAATTCGGTATCAATAAAATCAGAAGCCCCGGCTACTTCGTCGAAGGCCTTTCGACTCTCTGGCGAAGAGCCAAGAGACGAAACCAAACATTCTTCCCGAGGGAGTTCTGCTCCCTAAAGGAGCTACGTCCCAAGGGACAACAAACCTAACTTAACAACTTCTCGACCCTCAGACCTCTACAAACAGACAGATGGACTTAGTGCTTGTTCTGCCCATTACCGGAGAAGAATCAAAGACTGGTCAACTCAATGATTTGTTGAAAATTCGGGGCACACAACTTTCATATCCGAACTAGGTGGATGGGTCCGATCCAACCAAGGCTTAGTTTTTTCGGTCTGATTCGATCGGAGAGAAAACGAATAAATAAAATATGGCCACTTTCCTTGTCAACATGCCCATAAATGGCCCCTTGTCGGCAAATTACTGGGTGCTTCACGATGCCCCTTGTGTCCCCATGGAAGGATTGGCCATTGAAAATTCACTATTAGCCCACCCGCCCAGTCCATGTCGATTCAAAACCAATGATGCCCACAATCCATGTGAGCCCCATGTGGGTATGTTGCATTGACATCGATGAGTATTTATCAAATACGGACGTTGTTATGCTAAGTGACAGCTGCAGTGTTGTCCGCTTACAAGGAGGGCAAAGCTTCCAGTGCTTGGACTGGGCGGTTGCAGGAGGTTTCGTACCATGAGATCGATAAAAGAGAGTCTTTTTAAAAACAGATTGCGCCCGTCGCATAAGGTCAGGAATGTTTCGTGGTCAAGTTGGTTCTATTTAACTTGGAAAATACCAGAAAACTCGAGAGTACTTACTGCACTTGTTTCGCTAGGCAGCAAACTTACCATAGTCTTAAGTGATGCAAGTGCATCGGAAAATTCGGAACCAAATTCGTTATAAGGATATTAAAATTGTGGCTTCAACAGGTGAAACAATTGCGTCGGTCTCATCCAGTATTTGATTAATAAGTCTTTTCTTATATTGTAATGAATTTTAATAACTCACCATATACGAAGTTTACTGGGATCTGAGCATGAGAATTAATCTGCTAGAGAGTAAATTATACGTCAATATACGTGAGCTATGTAACTTGATCAAGGACAGGGCCCCATTTGACCTTTGTTCTGACATGGCAGTTGTAATCATGAAACGACTTATTTTATTAGTTAGCTTTGTCTGGGGGGGCGAAGCGTGCCGAGAAAAATCTTCCTAGCATTTTTATGGTATCTGATATTAATGTTTTCCTTTATTTAACATTGCAAAATAATAATGGGCTATTGGAAATTCTCTAACAATTTCTCTGGTCTCGCTTCCCTTTGCTCATTTTTTATTATTTTTATTATATTTTAAGCTCTGGACAAAGTGTTGGGAGGGGGCAAGTTGCCCCTTGCCCCCCTTAATCCCGCCTATGATGGTTGGCGAGGGATGCATGAGGCTTTGAAAAAAATTTGCTCAAACTGTCCTGTAAAAGGAGTAACAATAGCCTTCAATTACGTACGATTAATAAGCATCCTACAATAAAATATCTTAAATGACTGTTTTGTTTTCTTTTTGGGGTGCCTCTCGCGCACCCGTTTTAAGTGTTGTTCATGATTTCTTCCTGCAGAACATCTTACGTTTTCCGTAGCTTCGTAGAAACTTTCCATTATCATTGTAACCATTGAAGCCAAACCCCCGTCGACATGTTTTCTTGAGTAAGGCTTTTACAAAAATGGTCAAATTGTGTTTTTGGGATCTGTTTACGGTGCACATACGATGACTTTTAATAAAGCCAAATACTTCAATCTAATGGTTTTAATTCTTTAAATATACATAAGGGCTGCCTGGCCGTTACCCGCGGAGCGGACTCTGTTTGCTCAGCTCCTCTTTAAGGCTTCCAAAACACCATTAGGGATAGGCCTATGACTGAGCAAGGAATATGCCTTACAGTCTGCTAAGTAGGCAACCGGGCCAAGTGGCGTAGCTACATAATTTTTTGTGGGAGGGGGGGGGGGCAAAAGCAAAAAAATTCCGATAGATTATTATCTTGAAGTAATGATGTACTATCTAAGCATAGCGCCACCGTCATCTGCCGTGTAGTGCGCGGAAAAAATAGATTAAAATATCTCCGAGATTGCCTTAAATGACACTTCCAGGCCTTGTCAGTAACCATTTCGATGTGTAATTCTGTTAAAAAAAATAAGAAGTGTTGTTAGTGTTTCATGTGAACTGTTTTTTATTTATTTCCGACAGAGACTAGAATTTCCGACAGAGGCCTTCGGAGTCTTTGTGTGTGGGGGGCGACCGCCCCTGTCCCCCTCTAGCTACGCCACTGACCGGGCCGTTTGATATTCCACTCGGGTTTGGCTCCCCCCACTTTCAGATATAAAGTCCCGCTCTTGCTTCTATACGTTAAAGTTCATTTGTTGTCTTTTATTTATCGTACCTCCTCGATACCAGTGTATGAATGATAGTGATTCTCACTGACATAACCCAGCATCGTGCCGGTTTAGACCCTTGGATAACACAACCTCTAGTCTAAAGGATACAGACTTTTGTAGTCCTTGCACGGCACACAAGCGCTCCGTGAGGTCAAATGACATTGTTTATTGTGAAATTTATATTGTTAAATTATTGCCAAAGCCTCCCTTGTCGAAAATGGGGTGGTCGAAAGTATGCTTCCGCCCTTGCCCCTCAGTTCAAGGATGAAATGCCCTTATGTTTCCTTTATAAAAATGTCAAACATTTGCTGTAATTTTCCTTAAAAGTTTGCCCAATGATTGCACTTAATTACATCTGAGAACCCTCAAATATGAAAACAATTGTAAAGGGAAAAGGAGACCCCTCCCCAGACCCCTCCCCCATGACGACGGTTAGCAAAAACTTTCAGCCCCCCTCTTCCAGCTGAGAACAGCTTCCTAGCTCTATGCTTGTAGGTGCCTAGCAAAGTTTCTTTTCTATTAGTTACCTCCTCGACACCAGTCTGAGAATGCTACTGAGTGATACTCACTGACTAAAATTTGTAAACGCAATTTTTTCCTGGTGGTTCGGCCTTTAAGATTTAATACGGTTTAAGCCAGTGTTTAAACTCTTACAAAAGTTAATCTGTCATTTGATGCTAGATTTCTAGCTTTTGTGTTCAGTTTTGGGGAGGCTTTGGCCTTGCTGACATTAACGTTGACATGGCAACGAAAACAAGTACCTAAAGGGGTAATGGAGGATAGAAAGATAGTGATTTCATTAAAAAGTTTGATACTACTACACGTTTTAGACACATAAAACCAGTAGCGTAGACCCCGGGGCAGGGAGAAACTGTCCCCGAGAAAAATCGAAGTAAACTTGGGGCGACCGAAAAACGAGAAAAAAAGAGAACGAAAGAGAAAGAAAAGGTGAAGGGAAAAACGTAACATGCTCTAAACACTTGCCAAAATACATGATCAAATTTACTGAAAAATACTTAAGTTTTTGTGATGTAGGTGAACTCTGAAAAGCCTCTATGTACCAAGGTGCTTGTGAAGTGAAAAATGCAGCAGTGTTGTAGTCGAGGCCACAGTTCCGACCGAGGCCAAGGCCACATTCCCGAGACCGGGCCGAGGTCACACCCTCCGAGATCGAGGACGAGTTCATGGTCACTAAACATTTGCTAAAACAGTTGCCCTATCAATACGGTCAATACCTGCCACCCATTTACATGACAGTACTGTACAGTCGGGTGGTGTCTACTAGTGGCCTTGGTGGCCATTTTTTGTTCGAGAGCAAAGACACGCGAAAGTTTCAAGAAAATTTTTGCCCAAAATGCCTCACAGATTGCATGAAATAACACTTCTCAGACGTTGTTAGTTGCGTCTGAACATTCTGCATTTTCAGAAATTTATGCTTCTAGAAAGAACATAAAAAATCTTGAAGTCAATTTGCAGGAAGGGGATACTAGTACTGGATGTTACTCTGTAAGCTGTATAAACTTGATATAACCCAGTTAAATAATGCAGTTAAATAACCCAGTTAAATAATGCAGACATGCTTGACTAAGGAATGCTGGTCCATGACGTGTGTGAGGGTGTGTGTGTGGGTGTGTGTGTGAATAAATTTGTAGGTCTGGGGAAGAAACTGTGAAAAGGTTGTCCCCCTTCTCTTTGAGGAGATTTATTTGTTGTAAGTCTGATGATATCTACAAGCAAATCGGTGGTATTAACATAGGAATTTGGCCCACGAAATTGGTCTAATTTGTATCAAAATTTTTAATACACTGAATTTGACAGGAAGAGACGATAGCCTCCTGCCGTGATATTTATTAATATTAATGGCTTTAATATTTTGTTCAGGAAACAAAAACGAGGAATAATGATGACATTTTGTTGTTTCATGTAAAGTCGGGGTCTGCGTCAGAGCCTCGAGTTTGATAAGCACAGTCACGTGGTGTACCTAGAACAGTGAGCATCTTGGGAAGTTGATATCCTTGAGGAGGGGTCTGAAGGGGTGGTATATCCTCCAGTGATGTAGTACTCGAAACCGGTTTTTCTCGGTATCAGTTAATCTAGCAATATACTTTTCCAAATAAAGTTGTTCCGACTTTCTTGATTTCCGTGCAGTGCTTCTACCAGTCAAAGATTTATTTCTTGAACTCAGTGCAGACCCATATTTCTCACAGTATTGGTAATTTCCTGAAATTTCCTAAAAACGATTCCCGCAGGCTGTTGTTTGGCTACTTTTTAGTGTGCATAATTAAAAGCAATGGTAAAACAGAGGTACACCCATGCTGCCATGCATGCTGTAAGGATGACACTAGGATGTCCGACAGGGTGGAGGCAATTAAGCCAAGCCCTCAACCAGGGGCGGGGCAGGGGAAGCAGGGACAGGGCCCCTGAAAGCCAAATGCTTCCCCTTTAATAACTTGTCTGGCTACGAGCCTGGGGCAAACTTTCGGACAGATGGTCTGGGATATCCAGCAATCTGATCAAAGTCGACAAAGGGGAGGGGATCCTGGAAGGAATATGCGATATCGAGGGAGGATATCCGGGATTTTTACAAAAGGGGGGTCCTATACGACAGGGCATCAAATGTACGAAACCTCGATGGGGATGTTTGGGAAAACTGAAATTAAACTCTGCTTTAATGGTATTTTCTGCCATCTGAAAATCAAAACAAGTATGTATAAACTATGTAGTGCAGATTTGGGATCATCTCAAAAAAGTAAGTGCTGCTGAAAAAGGGGGCTGGAGCAGGAAAAGCCCCCTCTGCACCCACGCCTAAACGTATAAAGAATATTTAGTTTCAGGCAGAAAATTTTTAAAAATTTGGATCCAAATTAAAGGAAATTTGGAAAGGTTTGGCTTTTGTCATTGAAACACAAGTTTTGAAAATTCGGGGCTGTTAATGAGACAATTTAAAAAATTTGGGTTTTCCACAGAAAATCTACTCTCGTTGAGAGTTAAAATGAATGCACTGTTAGGGCAAATGATCACGCCAGGGAACTTCATATTTAATCGCACCCATTAAAGCTCCCCTACAAAGTACATGGAAACTTCCCCGACGAGGGCAGCCATTGTCGAAAGGGGAATTACCCCTTCCCCCACCTGGCGCAACCCCTGCTTTTCTGTCTGCAGATATTTTGTGACTTCTAGCGACTCTACACTGTCGGCTACTCTACATCGGGTTCGATGTGTCACTCAGCTAGGATAATACGGTTTTTGTTTTCGAGAATTTGAACGTGTAAGTTTGTAAAACGAGATCTCAAAACAGTTACGTAGCCAGGGGCGTCGCCAGAGCATTTATCATGGGGGTGGTGCCGTTTTTCCCGACTGAGAAGAAAGAAATGCCGACTGAAAGTGTTGATAAGAGATGCAGTTAGAGCTGAGAACCGTTAGTCCAACCGGTAGTGGTCCAGCAGGGGTGGCACTAGGATTTGCCCAACCGGGAACAGCCCCGATGCCGTCGAGGGGTTGGTGAGGGGAGATTTGAAGAAAACCTGTGTACTATACCATACCATTGCGGAGCATACATGCATAAAATTTTGTATATACTAGAGGGAAATAGTTCCGCCCGATTTAAGGTTTTTTTTCGAAATTTAAACTGTGAAATTGCAAAGCGCGCACAGCGCGCAAAGTTTTTGGGTAAGAATACCCTAAAAAGAATCTGTACTTATTTAAAGCTTATATAGGTTAACCAGTGGCGTACCCAGGATTTCTCTCAAGGAGAGGGGGCATGCAATATGTTGTGTAATCGCCGGCCTGATGGAGAGTTGTAAGGAGAGGGGGTATCCCCCTCCCCCTTTGAAATTTTTTGAAAAATAAGGTGTCCTTACATGCAACCTGGTGCCACATATGCCACCTTTGGAAGTAAAATTTGTGTTAAAACATTTAACGTTTTTAGGAACTGAAAAAATTACTATCCGTAAGGGGAGTATGGCCCAATGCCCCCCCCCCCGTGTACGCCACTGAGGTCAACTGTCCAGGCAGTTTGGCCCTATCGGACACAACTTATATTGTACTTCCCTAATCGAGTCACTAGCCGTACCGAAAGACAGACTCAAGGAAACATTAACTTAGTTTAATGAGATGAGATGCCCGGCATTTACATAAAACGATAAATTCTACTTAAGTTACTTGAAAAGTTGGAAAGGGTTTGTTTTATATTTAGCTATTAGTAACGAAACTGAGGAAGAGTGGGCAAAAGGTACCAAAAATTTTGGGTTTTATCGCAGAAATGACCCTTTTGAAAGCTATAATAAGTAAACCGACCATGGGTGGCGACAGAATTTTCCCGACATCTGGTCAGGCCATGCCAGCGACCCCCGGTTCCGACAGCATCTCTTGGGGGCGAGAAAAGGATATGAAGGAGCCTAACTATCCCATACCATTGCAGAGTACCGTATATTTTGCATTATATCACTTAATATGTCAGGAGCAGAGTCACGGGCGGATCCAGGATTTCTGAAAAGGGGGGGGGGGCCAAAGTTGTTCGACCTGTGATTGACGGCACTATACCATCTAAGCGGAGCGCCACCATCGGTTGGCGCGGAGCGTACCAAGAAAATTTGAGATTTTAATACATCCCAGATAGCTGGAAATGGCACTTGCCAGGCTTGATAGCAGCCATTAGGAAGTGCAATTTTTCTGAACAAAATGTAAAGTTTGATTTTATTTTGTTACACATTTCTGTGAGGACGGATTAGCTCAGCTGGTGGGACTTTTTGTCCAAGGGTTGCAAGTTTGAATCCCGGTTTACTCAGTAGCGTAACCAGGATTTCTCGCACTGGGGGATGCAGTATGTTGTGTGATCACCGGCCTGGGAGCGGGGTCTAAGGGGAGGGGGTGTCCCCCTCCCCTTTGAAAATTTTGAAAATCTGGTGCCACATATGCTACCTTTTGAAGTAAAATTTGTGTTAAAAACTTTACGTATTTTTAGGAACTGAAAAAAATCGGCACCAGAGAGGGGCGGTCATGGTCCAATGGCCTCCTCCCCTGTGTACGCCACTGCGTTTACTATCTAAGCGGAGCGCCACCATAGGTTGGCGCGGAGCGTTCCAAGAAAATTTGACGATTTAACACATCCAAGATGGCCGGAAATGGCACTTACCAGGTTTGATAGCAGCCGATTCCAACTGATGCACACTGTCTCGCAAGGTATTCTTCGATTGGCTGGTGGTATTGTATCGGTATTGTATCGTATTGATTGTATCCAATCATGTGTAGTAAGATAGCATGCGTGTGAATGTCCCATTAGACGTTCAAACTGATCTGCTGTGCGCTATGACTCCCATGCTTTGAGATTCAGTTGCTAATTGCAGCTTCACTCTCTATCACTCCACTCTCTGTCCTTCTCGCTGTCTCTTCTCGCTGTCTCTTCTCAGATCCGCCCCTGAGAGTAACGCACTCATACTGTTCTTTTGAGTCTGAATCGTGAATCTGCAAAGGGCGCGAAAATTTTTGGTAGGCTGACAAAAAAAACATGTTATGATTAAGTATAAAAAGAAAAACAAAAACCGCAAGGGCTGTAGACTGTATCGGGGACAACATACATTGTGTCGAAACCACCTGGACTACCCGATGAAATAGCCAAACTATGCTCCGCGTGAGTCGCTCACCAACTGACCGTACCGCTTGACACACCCTAGAGAACAGTAACTAAACTTGGAGATAAGGAATGAAATTTACGACCTCTACATAACCTGTGTACCCTGCCTACATCTGGTAAGGTTGACAGGACTTATGCTATCTAGCTATGTGGAATGGAACTACTGAAGAAACTGGAAACATTACAGCGCGCGTAGTGCGTCGAAAATTTTGGGTTCTGATTACAGAAATTGTCCTCTTTCTTTCACTTCTTTTCATCATGTTTCCTTCATTTTACCGACTGGTGCAGAATTTGCTGACTCGATGCCAGAAACCACACGAACGAACGATGAACTCCTTTAGTATACAATGATACTGAAAAGCCCTACGTAGCTTTTTTGCCGCCAGAATATGTTTTAAGTTTCAAAAAGTGTTGCTCACGGTCTTTGATACTATTGTGATAAACGTTGTCTACAAATGCATTCCAATCTCCTGTCTTCCGTCTGCACCAGCTCCTTTCTCGTGCCCTGCTTTGTCCCTCCCTCCCCTGTTCTTTTCTCTGTTCGCTCGGCCTTTCTCTCTCCCTCTTCTCTCATCTCCTCTTTTTTCTCTTTTTTTCCCTTTCTTATTCCCTCCAACTTTCCTTCGTTTGCACTTCCCCTCTTTCCTTCATTTTGCCTACTAGTACAGGATTTTGCCGACTGCGTGAATGATGGGGGTGTCACACCCCACACCCCCCTCTATCGTCGGCCCTGTACGTAGAGAGGGATGTTGTTTTTTATGAGGGGCAGAGACGATAATTTCCGACAATTGCTATCTCCAATTAAATTTTGCTACTATAGTTCAGATGTACTAGGGACGTTCCTTGATTTGCTTTGCAGGCGTTTGGAAGTTTGACATAACCGTAAGTGTTGTCTTGGGGATTGGGAGCGGCCCGGAGACACTCTCCCCTAATAGAGAATTCTATTAAAAAACCTTCGGGCCCATGCAGATGCAAATTGCTGTTTCATTTTTCGAAGGTACTGTGCACCCATTAAACAAGTTTTTTTTACTAGGCCTGCTGTTTAACATAACAAAATATAACGTGTTAAAGGGCAAAGGAGGGCTAAGGCCCCATAAGATACCCTGAAGTCCATAAACCCTTGACTGAAAACAAAAAAACCATCCAACACTAAACAAGCCCTAAAACTTATCGTTTGGGTATAAGGTATTTGTCGAACGGGTTTAAAAAGGCTATCTCTCTGACGGGTTACAATTTGCACTTACAAACTGTAAGGTTTGTTGTGTAAAGCTGCAGGGCTCAATTTCTGTTTGGGCACCTAATTTTTATTAGTTTATATACATGATGATATTTCTTTGGTTTTCTAAGAAAGCAGACGTTTTGTTACTGTTTCTGATGAATACACAGAATTATTTTCTTCACTAGGGATGAAACCCATATCACTTTGAAAACAATTTGTTACCGAACTAAGCTCTTCTCCTTATTGGTTTTTTCATAGCAAATAAGCTATATCCCTGTAAATATCAGGTAAGACAAATTTTTATCGTGTATTTAATAATACATCATCATCTATGTTTTTCAAATATATCCATTAATGGGCTAAAAAGCTTGACCTGCCAAAAGTGGTTAAAATTTTCTCGGCGTCCCATTTATTGACTGCAATCTTACCGGCAAAGAGCACATCAATCATATTTCTTCCAAAATTGCCAAAGGAATCGTGTGTAATTGGTAGATTAATGAACATTTGGTTGCCAAAAGGTTATTCTTCCGTACACATTTTACCTTACTCTGGTGTAATTCCTCAACTCTAATGCATTGTTTCCACATTTTTTTGGTCAAGGTACAAAAACCTCCTACCTTCACAAGCCTGGGTTTTTCTTTTTGCATAAAAGAGTTATTCGTTTACTCTCTTTATTCCGGACCCCGTGATCACACCAGCGAGTTTGAATAGTCCCCCTTAATCTCTTGAAACCTGGTTTCGATATGATCCAACCTACATTGCCTTCATTCAACCTATCGTTTTCATGCACACAGCCTTTTACCAAAATCATTTTCAGAATTCCTTTCACCAAAAATTCCTTTTAGTTCACAACTTATTTTTACTCGCCAGGTCTCATCTCCTTACATACTTATTGGTACCCGTAAATCATCTTCACAGTTTGAACATTACGCTACAGAGCTATACAACTGTGGAATTCCATTACCTAATACTTAATTAACAGGCCAAGTATAAGTTCTTTTCGGGGGGGGGAGAGGTTTTCACCCAGTACTACCATAGCTTTGTCTAATACTAAAGCAGTCCCCTCCATCACTGTATACTGTTTGAATGCATTCATTTACATGTATGTTTTGTTAACTACGAATTTTTTGTTTTGTAGAAAGCCCGTGGTCTTTAGTGGGGGGGGGGGCACGGTTGAAAGGGGTGGGTCTTAGAGGGAAAGTTTTTGGTCCTATTTTTCTTGTCTTTACTTTTGTTTAGTTTAATTGTTTTTTCTGGCCTTTATAATCTTTAATTCTTATGGTTTCTTTTTTTGCTTTCTGTGGTTTCCCGACTTCAGCTACGTCCCCCAGTTTACCTTTGTTTTGTAGTTAATTGGGGATAAAACTCTCGACAAGCCCCTCAGGGTTTTAAGTTTTTTACTTCCTTCTACTTCATTATGATTTTTGGTAAATTATTATAAATTATGTTACTTGGGTTAAGACTTACTTTTCAATGATGTAGAAAAACAAATAACGAACGAACCGAAAAACGAAACGAAACGACAATGTAGATTCTACATGGTCCCAGGAAAAACTTTTCCAGCGTCCCACCTTAAAGCATTACACTATGTGGAGTTTAACTATCCACTTATGCAGACTATTCCACTCCGTTTGAAATACAAGATAACAAAAGATTCCTTTATGAGAGAAAAAAAATTTTTTTTGTAAACCTAGAGTATCCCCCCTTAAATCCCTTCTCAACTCCAGGGGTTGTAAGGCCAGTTAGTGTAGTTTTAGTTTTTTATAATTAGTTAGTTAGTTAGATGGGATGTAACGACACACCAACACTAATGTGGTTTGTATATAGTGTCAGCTAGATAAGAAGTAAAGTTCAAATGCGGTGGTCAAATACGGTTTCAAGTTTCAAATTCGGTTTCAAATACAGTTCAAATACGTGTTTTCAAGTCCTTCCCTTTTTAGTCCGCCTCTACGATACGACAGGCGGGGAATACTGTGGGTCATATTCGACAACCTCCAGCCCACAGGGAACGGGTGGGTAAAAGACCAAAGTGTCCTGAAGGTCCTAAAATTGATGGGTCCCCAAGGTATACTGATTTGATTGATGGTGCTGGTTTCTTGTTGTCCTGTAATAAAGTCATTTTAATTTCGATCCCTACCCTTATTTTTTTTGGCCATAGCATTCGTATAGAAAAATGCCTTTGGTACCTAACGGCTTTCCAATGATAGGCCGTAATTGCTTTTTCGATGGTAGCGCCTGTATGCGCCTCCTGAAATGAAAGTGCCTCGCTTACGGCTATTCTGAAAACCATTTCTATATCTAGAGAATTCCTGCCGTCCTCCATGGTATTTAGTTGAAACACCTAT